>BGPR01051002.1:0-10597 GCA_013235015.1 Araneus ventricosus
GAAGCAAATGGTATGGCGAAAACCCAATAGTGAACTGGAAATGAAGAATCTGACTCCTTCTGTAAAACATGGTAGTGGTAGCCAGATGGTCTGGGGCTGTATGAGTGCCGTGGGTGTGGGGAATTTGCATTTTATTGATGGAATGATGGACAAATATATGTATTTAGACATTTTAAAACAAAATTTGAAACAGAGTGCTGAAAAAATGGGCATATTGCCACATTACAAACTCTATCAGGATAATGACCCAAAGCACAATTCTCATATCTGCGGACTCTGGGCTTTATATCACTGTCCCCAAGTAATTAGAACTCCTGCACAGAGTCCGGACCTCAATCCCATTGAGAATATTAGGGACCATTTGAATAACAGAATTCGTAAATTTAAAATTTCCAGCAAAAATGAACTTGGAGAAAAACTCGTGTCTTAATAGGTTTAAATAGAAGGAAATGTTTCTGCAAATCTTGTGAAATCCATGCCTAAACGACTAAATGAAGTCATAAAATGTAAAGGAGGACCAACACATTATTAAGAAATAATGTTTGAGTGATATATAACAATTTTGTTTGCGTGCCCCAAAACTTCTTTGATCATTAATTTCAGTTATGTAAGAAGAAATGTTCATTTCAGTATTACTGTAACAATATTGCAAATTAATTTTCTTGTTTTTGGATTTTATTTAGTCTACATATATGACATGTACAAAAAGCATTTGGTTGAAATAAAAAAAAATTGATTTATTCTTTCATAAAATGTTTGATAGCTTATTGTGCCCCAGTACTTTTTTGAGTCACTGTTAGATAACGTTCAAAAAGTGATATCAAAGTCTGATTACACTTCGGAATATTTTAACTTCCTTTCGAAATATAATCTTAACATAAACTTTCATAACAACATCGAAATACTCCACAATTTTGCACAACATTTATATTTTGCTATCTCTGCGCACAAAAAAACACACATAAAATAAACACATTGTGAACGAAACCAAATGTAATACGCAGATATGAATTCCCCCTTCACAAGCTTTTGTTTCAAATGTTATCGCTCCTCGCGAGAGTGACAAGAACAATCGGCAACAAATAAGAACTGTGACCTTTTATCACGGTTTAATTGTTCCCCTTTTGATAAGAAGATGCCGACTTCATTTTAAAACTTATTCACTGTATTTTCGGACGTCTTCAATTTACTTCTAGTGTTTATAGAAGTGGTATGTTTATTCGAAAATAATTATTTTTTGTTAAGATAAACATTAATCGCTCGTTCGGGCGAGGAAATACCTTCGGATTTTCAAATGCATTTTAATTTTAGAATTCCTATCGGATAAAATATTGGGGTAAGTTGAAGTATATAAAAGTTGGATATATGCCAGATTTGATCATGAATGTGGAACTTTAAGCTTCGATTAATAATTAAGTTTTTAGTTAACGTATTGTAGCAAGGGAATTAACACTTCATGTCGCTGCAAATAGGAAGAAATTTTTATGCTTAATTACCTGATTAAGAATGCACGTCAGATGTATTATAACTATGCCTTCTCTGAAAGAATATTACATAATAAACCAATTGTATGCTTACGTAACATTACAAATCTAACGCTTCATATCTTAAATTTCTAATTGTGTGGCAAATACGCTTGATACAATTTTTATAAATGCTTTTCACATTTCTTAACCAATTTTGCAGTAGTAGTATTTTAAAACAACTTGTTTTAAGCTTTTTTACAAGTAAACGTATTCTTATATTTCAGTGATGTAAAATCTTATCTGAATGCTTACCACAATATATAGAAATATAACATGCATTTTATTTTATTTTTTACATGCGATTAATTTTGCTTCAATATTTAACATTTAGTGTAATTAAGTGAAGCATTTCACCGTTTTTTAAATTTTTTTCTGATATGGGTGTTGTGATTTAGTTTTAAGAGTGAAAATGCTTTAAAACGACATAGCTATCTTTGCGAGGAAACTAGAAATAACTCCAACGAATCGAACTTTATAATTGAAAACAGGTTTTCAGATGTTTTGTAGCAAGCATTTGCTTTTTGTCGAACGATTTTTATTAAAATGAATAAGTTTGATTAAAATTTCCAATTATCCAATTCCTATTTTCCTATTATTTAATAATTCGAGTCAAGAAATTGACTTGTTTTAATTTTTTTCAAACCGTCCTACATTAATAGATAGCTATAATACATTTTTTTTCTTGCACCTTTCATGTTGAATTCATCTATTGTGAGAGTATACTTACTGTTTATCTAAAATGTTTTATAACTCGTAAGTCATTAACAACGCTTACGAATTATATAAAAAATGGGAAGATTTTCAAACAATTTTTTATTAAGAATGTCTTAACCTCTTCGTAAATTCACTCAAAATTGAAGGGAATTTGCATTTGGTCATTGAAAATAAATATCTTATAATAAAAATCAGATTTAGATTTACGATATGTATGCTAGAAACTTAAAAAAACAGTAAAATTTCTAAAGGCTTACCACCTTTTTCAACAGCTGATACACTTCTGAAATTTTATAAAAAGATACGAGACAAAATTGTGACACAAATAGTAAGAGTCTTGCATAACTTTTCTTGCCATTTAAATGCAAAATACATAACTAAAAGCTCTTTAAAATTTTATCAGTTTTAAATATTATTTCAGCAAAAAACAACAGTAAATTTTCTGTCTACGAATATTATTAAAAATTCAAGAGAGAAACATCTTTTATCTGCTTTTTCGAGTACGGAGACATTTGCAAATTACAGTTGATTTATAAAATTAGGCTTAAAGAATGTCGGTAGATCAGAATCTTTTTTACAACGAACCATATTATAGCAATATCATTTACAGTAAAACCTCTTTAGTGAGTCGCTGGTTAGTACGTCAGGGCCCTTGTGTCCTCGTAGTTTGGTTTCGGCTTCGGGGCCGGAGGCCTCCAGGTTCGAAACCCGATTCCACAGAAAATCCGCAGTGTATGTTGGCCTGTTGCCCGTTAAATCATGCGTAGGGGGCTAAACGTCCTCCCGCTGGTATGGTGTGGAAGTTTGAGGGGGTGCCAGCTCGGGTGTCGTCCTCGTCATCTGACCGTGGTTCAAAAGTACGAGGTCCGTCCCAAAATAGTTGTCGTGTTGCTTCAAAACGGGACGTTAATATAACTAAACTAGTTAGTACGTCGTTTTACCTTGGTCCTAATTCATTCCTATTCATTTCAATGTTTTTCAGTCTTTATATGTAATGTCGCAGGTATTCGATAGTGCGTCGCTTAAAATGGCAGGAGAAGAAAAAAAAACGTTGATATAAATTCAGTTTACAGTAATTTAATTAGAATCCAAAACCAAACGTATCGACATTGAAACAGAATTTTTTTCGAAAATAAAATTTGAGCATTTCTTTGGAAACTTCCCTACAAAAGGATGAAAAACTAAGGAGGAGTATTTTAATAAAAATAATTTTAATGTGTCTAGTGTAATAAAACTATCTAAAATATCGCAATATATCCAATAATGAGAATTACGTTTTATTAAATGTTCTGTGACAAAAAGCTAAGAAGGAGTAAATAATTATGTATCGTTATTCAAGTATTGATAGTGAGTGCTGCTCAGCTATTTAAAAAAAGTTGATACTTTAAAAATTTTAAAGTATTTTTAATTCTATTAACCCCTTCTTGGTCGGATTTTTTTTCGAATCTCCGACAAAATGATAGTTTTCCATTCAAGGCGGGAAATCTCACCGCGAAAACATGAAGAAAGTAAAACTATTTCCGCCATTTCCTTAGCAATATTCAGAAATACAAAAAGTAATCGCGGAATATAACGATACGTGTAAGTATCGACGAACTCATTTTAAACGATGCAATTTTTCTCTTCGTCTTATGACATGAGACGCCGACCAAGAAGGGGTTAATATTGTCTGAAATATAAGCGTAATAATATATTGAAATGATTAAGAAATTTCATAAACTAAATCCCCTAATTCGACTGCAGTCATCACCTGCACTCATATTGTACTTGCATGTTCTTACATGGCAACATGATCTGAATACAAATGAATAATGAATGAATAATTTTAATTAATCCGTATGAATTTAATAATTTTAAACATGACGATTTCCTAAATTGTTTTTTTCAATATTTAATTTTCTTTATTTTACTAATAAATCGACTGAAGGGAGTTAAAAAGTAGATCTGTTCCATATATTTTACGGACAAAGTAAGTAATTTATCGCATTTTGATTTACCGCAGACTAGATAGTACGTCATTTTGGATCGCTCCCTTTATCGACGTACCTGCTAAAGAGGTTGTATAGTAATTTCTTCGGAAAGTGATGTCTCTGCTGAAGAAAGGGATTGTGATAACAAATACAATAAAAACTAAAATTTTCATACCTTAAATGCATTTAAGATTAACTTAAGAAGTGTGTGGAAGTTTAAAATTCATTTTGATTTAACACTAAGTTTACCAAGATATTTCTTATATACATTATAATACCCTATTCGATATGGGTCAAAATGACCCTTCCGGTAAACCTAGTGTTAAAACTGTTGTTTTGCTTTTTCGTGAATTTTCTTTTATTTGTTTTATTCTTCTTAGCAGTTAGCTATAAGCCACTAGCGATAAAACTTTTCGCTATTTTAGGTTCTATTTAACACAACGAACTAAATTAGCTACGAGGTTTGCATATCAATTATTGAAGATGGTAGGCGAAAACTTCCTTTTATGCACCAGAGACGAGTTGCTTTTTATTAGGCTGGCCTTTATTTTCTTTATGCATATCATTTCGAATTGATGTGAGTGAAAAAAGTCTTATGTTTTCTCTGCTCTTGAGCAGAAGCTCAAAGATCAGTATCACTGTTCTTTTTTGGGAAAAACTTTTATCTAGAGAAGGTCATTATATAATTCATTCATTTTCTCATTAGATTGTCAAATTCTTGAATAAGAAAAGTTTTTGAACCATTGCCAAATGTTATGCAATGTAATTTACAACTGCTTTTTTGTGCTCGTGTATGTTTCAAATTTGTATTGATTTTCTGTTTGCAATCTTTTTCCAATTTCGATTCATTTCCCCAAACGTGCTGTCTTTAAAAAAATAAGATAGCAACAGTAAATGCTGTAGATAACATTAAATTTCTGTTTTGACTGACTTTGAATTTTGTAAGAAAGTGGTCAATAGACTTTTATTTAAGTATATTAACGATAACGTACCTTTTTAAAGTGCATAACCACCATCTAAAATAACATTCGTTTAGATATGCATGTTATCTAAAAATATAAAACATAAATGAGGACGCGATTTCCCATGGGCTTTGATGTATGCTTTGCAACCAAATTCACGTTAGTTGACGGGAGCCGGTGTGGTGTTGTGTGCACTGCATTAATGTTTATTTCTTCAGTTAGACTATCCACCGTAGCAAAAATAAATTCCATTACTGTTTAACCCTGGAATGGTAGCGTCGAATCAAATTGACTTCTTTTCCCATTCAAACTGCGAAGTAAAGTTACCATTCCAGGGTTAATAGCATTTGGCTATTCGCGTTCATTGGTTTCGCAGTGAAACCACACATTGAACATTTTTTTACTGCGCATGGGCGAAATGTAGCGTAACTTTTTTTTCATAACTTAAGAGCTAGATATATAGGCCAACTTATATAAAAATTCCAGTTCAATACCGTTAGTATTCACAAAGATATCGGCATTGCAAGAGATAAATTGCGTCTGATCTCTAAGAGAAACAAAATTATAAGGGTTCTTGCACAAATTGCTATTTATTAAAATTGAATCGTCGAAAATAATATTGAATTTTATGAAGGTTGAATATCCTGAATACTCACGTATACTCATAAATTAAATACATAATTGCATTTCTATGATAATTTATTAAAAAATAGCCTGTTACAGTTCATTGGTTTCACTGTGAAACCACTAATTTCTTGAAAATAAAAAAATGCTAAATATTTTTCCTTTACATATTTATGATCAGCTAAATGACTAATACTCATTTTTGAAATAAATTTAGTAAATATCAAAACGAAACATGTAGTGAACTTGAAAGGGTTAAACAAAAATGATAGCTGTCAAATGACAGGTATGAACCTCTTGGAGCTTAGTATTTGTTCATCTACCACTCGACTTCTTTTTATACTTTCGATAAGATTAAGTTCAGAAGAGTGTGTTGGCCACTTGAAAACTTTGTTCTTTATTATTTATGCAATGGCGGTGTACTGTATGAAGAAGGGATTTTCTAGCATGTAAATTAAATGTGGTTTTTGGAGTATCACAGACTTGTGATTAACTTAATCTCAGTAATGAAATATCGAAAGCTAGAGAGACGGGAGGGGTGAAAAAACATAAGCCACTCGAGGAAAAATCTTAACCCACTTCGTATCTATTATAAGAGTATTGATGCTCGTTTATTTATGACAAACCTATATTAACCCTTTGCGATCGATGTCACCACATTGGTGGCATTCGCAAGTCGTCGTAGAAGTCGATGCCACCACATTGGTGGCATTCGCAAGTCGTCATAGAAGTCGGTGCCGCCATAGTGGCAGCATTCGCGAGTCGTCGTAGAATTTGATGCCGCCACAGTGGCGGCATTCGCAAGTCGTCGTAGAAGTCGATGCCACCACAGTGGCGATATTCACAAGTCGTCGTAGAAGTCGGTGCCACCAGCCTGGCGGCATGATGTCATTTCATAATTGCCTGGCGCGCGCAGCACGGCGACCGAGGCTATTGATAATGAAAGAAAACTATCCTCGATGCCGCATTCAAATGCGACATCGAGATCAACTCACAGATATCAATGTTTATCTATCTCTTCGGAGAGGCTACCAGGGCTTTTTTTTGCAAAATATCACACTTTGGGAAATTATAGAAATTAAAATTTTATGTTTTTATGTATTATATTTATTATTGAACACAATAAATCAGTTTCAACAAATTCTGTGTGTTTTAATATCCATATATTGACTTTCAATCCCGTACGGAAAAGTAATTGCAAATCGCTAAATTTGCTCCGACCTGCTGGTACTTCCATCAGCGAAATCTGCCGACCGCAAAGGGTTAATCGTTGTGCATTAAAAGCATAAATAATAAAATGAATATAATGCCCAAACTAAATCGTGTGTTCTATTATTGTTTAGCAACGGATTCGGAAACCATCCGCGCTTTTGCGCATGCGCACAGCGGAGTTATTTTCTTCAAAATAGGGGGAAAGCGGAGAATGGAAGGGTGATGTTTACATTTTACTGAGCGTGATCTAACAAAGAACTTCGGTAATGCGCTCATATGACTCATTGCCTGACATCCCTTTCCGGTGTAAAATCGTCCAAAAGTGGTAGTCTCTGAATCCGTTGCTGAACAGAACATTTTTGTATTTTCGTGCGATTCGCATTTAAGTTAAAAAAATACTTTAAATGCTAATGATGTCTGGAGTTGACTTAACACATTGTGTGCGGGATATGAATTAGATGCAAGCTCAAATAATAAGACAAACCGTATCTGTGCTTGTTCTAGTCAATGTTTATATCATAAAAGAATAAGCGGACGTATTCTACAGATATCTATTAACATGTCCAACTTATATAAACTAGTAAGCAAGTCAAATTCTTGAATTAAAATTTTGATGTTGGGTAATTCGAGAAAAACGTATTTTTACTTTTCTCGCTTCCAAAGTGTTAAACACCTTAGGGAAGAATACGAATGGGTTAAACTCCGATTTATTTGCCTTATTTTTATAATATGACAATCATTGGCCTTTCGAAAAATAGCTTATATGCGATTTTAGTGTTACACTTTTTTCTATCCAATTTCGTTGCGTAACTTCTCTTTTAATATTTTAAAATGTTTGAAATGCTAGCATTCATCGAAAATTTCAGATAACATAAATGACATGCATAAACGTATGGAAATGCTAATATTTATCGAAGATCATATATTTATTATTTTCGGTTGTCAATTTAAATTTTACCTAAAGGAAATGAAAAGATATAATGCATTTTGCGCGTGTGTGTGCATTTGATAACCAATGATAAGATGAGTGTTAAAAAGAAATCAGGACGAGACGGCCGAACGAAAAGAAGAGTGCAATAAAGAACGCACTTTTGACAGCGAATACAATTTCTCTTGATGACATTGAAGATACGAGTTGATTTGGTGATTTAAATGAAATAAGCATATCAGCTTCATGAATGAACCGCCGGCAGTCAAATATCTAAGCAAGATCGCTAACGCCGTTTCACATGACTGTTTCTCTCTGAAATTAGCATTGTGTTACGAAATAATCAGCTTCACACATACTTTCCAAAAGCATGCAAAGAAACTGTTTTCGTTGTACAGTAAACCCTTGCCGAACGCAGAGGTTACGTCATTAATATATTGCACGCAGGGCAAAATTACGTTCAGCAAAGTTAACATTCTATGGAAAAAATGGGTTGGGTATAGTTCAAATTAAAAAAGTATAATTTAAAATTCCTAAATATTATTGCAATTAAAAGGAAAAAAATGAAATACATTTTAATTGAAAGGATTTTTATTGCTGCTTAATAAGTAAGTGCATGATATATTTTTTAAATCCTGGCGATTTTGGCTTTTGGGCATTGATTAACGCAACTCGAAAGTTTCGCGGTAAGCGCTGAGTTTTTCAATGCTTCTTATTAAGTGCCCTCTTTCTTCATTTGGACCGATTTTCAGTGCAAAATCGGACATTTTCTGTGCCTTTTACCGACCTTTGACGAAATACCGCCTGTGACTTTGACACTAGACCGAATCTTATCTTCAATCTCTCGTATTATTCTTATGTTTGATGTTCTCTCGCAAGCGATGAAACACGTGCACCATTTTTCAACTTATTTAAAATTTTGATTTTCTGAGACAATGTCAATTTTGCATCTTTTTTGCCGCTTTATCATCTTCAGTCTTTCTCTTAGATACTAATGAGTTTTTTAAATTAAAAGAAACTAACGCAGCAGGAACTCTGCAGCATGTAATGAAATTCTAGCATTTGATAAATTAAATGGAAACAATTGTGATAATGCGTTATGTTAAAAATCCCGTTCTGGAAGTTCGCGCTCGGCAAGGGTTTACTAATTTAAGTTCTTCCATGAAACATATTTAATATGTTCTAGAATCGTCATCTACACCGAACTCTGACTAGTTAGGTCTGGCTTGGTAACTTTGACTCTTTTGCCCCACATGGTGCATGTATACCACCAGCAGTACAAAAAACTTGAAGCGAAAATTATTCAGTGACAAAAGGATTAAAGCTAAGAAAGAAGCATTTATAAAAAAATTCTCCGACTATTATATACAAAGTTTCATCTTAAAATTGTTTAATTCTATTAAGTTTAGTTTTAACTGAATATAACTTATAATAAAAGTATGCAGAAATTATAAAAAAATACTTTTTTATTATACAAAATGTAGAACTTTTATTTTTTCGACTTTTTAATCTTTAATTTATAATTCATTATTATAAACGTTACTCAATCTTGAAATTTTTTCAAATTCCCTACTAGATGGCGCCAAGCGTATCTAATCAAAATTTAATTAAAGTTCTGAAAATATTAAAATAGTGCATTGTCATAGAGAGCACAAAAGTGTAAAAAATTTTAACCTGTAGTACATTAGAGAGTGAAAAAACCGCATTCTTAAAAAAACATGAAACAAATGTATTAAATGTAAAAAAGTGTGTAGAATTAATCAACGTAGATAGTATAAATGTAAGCAGAACACCTAACATGCTAATTATTTGAGATGACGGATCATTTTTAAAAACTGCTGCAGACTACAAGCTGAATGACAAAAGTATACTTGATTGAGATTTATATCACAACATGCGAATCGTTTTATGTAAGAGTATTTTCAAAGTACCAGACCATCAAAAAGTGATTGAAAATCGATTGCAAAATTTCCATTGTTATAAAAATGAGAAGTCACGCAATGAAATAAGAAGTAATTTTTTTCGCACGACTGATAACTTTTAAGGAATCTTTCATTAACAGCTTGCAAAAACCTACAGATTTTGCACTCGAACCTCTTTTTTAAAAATCTAAACCTCCATTGATGTATAGAAATTAATAAAATTCTGATATTTTTTATTAGAATGTAACTATCTTTGATAAGACACACGCCACCGTTTGATTATTTTCAGTAGAATTATGTACTCCCAAAAGACATAATAAACGAGTCATAGTATGCAACAAGATGGGACCAGAAATATATTCTCCTCATACATTTCGAAATATTTCTTCCAGTCGACATTAGAACCTCTTTGATCAGTCAATCAATCAGCCCTTTCTGTCGTCCCCAAACCTCCTGAAAACACGCGAAGGTCATGGGAAGAAAATTCAGTATGTTTCATTACAACACCGTGACTGGAAGAGAGGTGTTTGCTCACAGACTCTTATGTAATTATCGTCTGACTGAAACTGGCGCAAACAGTTATTTAAGTTTGAAGTTGACAGTTGATCTTCACGCTCGTTATTTTCTTATAAATGAACTACAAAGGAGAAAGAGTTATAATCTTCATAAAACTCGACTTCGAGATTTTTAGAAGTCTTCATGTTGCATGAGTAGCGTAGCGACCGAGGGGGGGGGGGAA
>BGPR01051003.1:0-10923 GCA_013235015.1 Araneus ventricosus
AAGCTATCTTACCTTCCTTTCTTCCTTTTTCTAGTTAATTCCAATCTTTTGACTCCGAAAATGGAAGCCATTGTCTCCGAATTATGAAATAGTTTTGCGCTTGTATTAGTATGAATGACGTCATCTACAGTCTTTCATACATAAAGCTAAATTGTCCAAGAGGGAGATCTAAAAAATAATGTTATATGATGCTTCAATCGTTTAAAATTATTATAATAGAAAACGCTTATTATTTGTTTCACTATATCGGGTGCTTTATCTTATTCTTATCGTTTCCCAATAGCTAATTTCTAAACCTTTAGAGATAGGGTTATAATTTCAATTCGAAAAATGCTTTAAATAAAGGGAAGAATTATATTTTAGGTTTTTTCAGTCACTAAATATATTTCTGAAAAAGTTACAAAATTCTAACTTTTTATACTGTCCCCTGATCCTATCAGTCATATTTAGTAAAATATTCTTGACACTCTTAACATTATAAACAAAATAAGTCCCACTCTTCTGCTATAAAAACTGAGCTAGTTATGGAGCTTTCAATTTCATGATTTTTAACCAATCAGCGGTCTCGTGGAGCAAGTATTGCACAGTGATTGGTGAATCGTCTTCAAGACGGCTATTAAAATAATGTGAAGTGGTCTAAGTCAGCGATATTCAAAGTTCCATAACTCGGTTAGTTTTAGTCGCAGAAGAGTGGGACTTTTTTGTTTAAAATCTTAGTGTGTGAAGAATATTTTAGTAAATATGACTGATGGGATTGGGGCACCATATAAAAAGTTAGAATTTGTAACTTTTTTAGAAATACATTTAGTGACTCAAGAAACCTAAAATATAATTCTGATTAACCGAGAGACAGCATAAAAAATTAGAATTCATAACTTTTTCAGAAATATATTTAGTGACTCATCATATATATAAAACGCCAATGAGGAAAAAGACGTGGAGGAAAAAAAGGGTTAATTTCTCTTCTGTCGATGGCAACGTCTGTTGCTAAACAAAACCGGAAGCCTCCTCTATGTTAGGCATAACTTCAAAGGAATAGCCTGTTACTATATTCGTTGTGGTGGGAAACAACTTTTTCTCTCAAAAAATGAGTTTAAGATTAAGAATTCAAAATATTTCAAACAATATAATGAAACTTTGGATAAAATGATTCAAAAGAGATCACTTAGAAATGAAGGAGCTGGCTTATGAGAGCCAGAGAACGTTCAGGTCAAAGTCAAAATAGTTTAAGTCAGCGACTTGGGTTTTCTAAAAAAAAAAAGTTGATATCAAAAACTTGCAAATAACTTTTTATCAAACCTTCCCCTCAATCTAAAATGTAGCAATCTTTAAAATTCCAAATTACGATATAAATGGAGTTGAAGTAAGAAAAAACCCTGTTTCACCTTCCAGCCGTGCGTTCCGATCATACAGTTGTTAAGGCATTGCGCTTGCAATTCAATGCTTCGGGGTTCGGTTCCCGAGTGATAAAATTTTTCGCCGAGTGTTTTCACTCTCCATTATTACCGTCTTCTGCCTCCCACAATTATCTTCTCATTTTAGTATCACCTTAATCGATTTATTTTTAATCCTTGAAAATTAAAAACTTCCAAAAAATCGTTATACATTTTCTTACATATTCCTGAGCACTTTTTCCTCCATCCTCTTAGCCGCATGACTAATATTTTGGATAGTTTCAGATAATATTTTCCTAAAACTTTTGGGAAAATAATTTTTTTACTAGATTTTATTCTTTTTTCCAAACATGGTATATTATCCGATAAATTTAAAATAACTCCTAATGTAACCTACCTCCTGTTTCATTAGTGTACAAAAAAGTAATTTTTTATTTTAATTATTTTCTACATTTTAGTTTTTAATTTAGAATTCGTTATTATAAATATAAATTTTTTTAACGATTTCTTCTTAAATTCATAAGTAGATGGCGCCACTGGCATAAAATATGTTAATCAGTTAACTGATAATAAGATTCTGAAATAATTAAAATAGTGTAGTGTTATCAAGAAAACACGAATGTACAAGTTAACAGAATGGAAAATACCTGTAAATAACATTTGATCCGTTACTACTGTACCTGCAATTAACGTTTCATCTGCCCGTGCAGTACATGCAAATAAATTTTTTTTGCAAGTGCACAATACCTGCAAATAACGTTTTATTCGATCTCACAGTACCTACAAATAACGTTTTATTCGAACGCATCGTACCTGCAAATATAAGGTTCAGGGCCGAAAACTTTTATTCCTTCTTGATTAAGGTGAAAGCATTAAAAGGAAATCAGCTTAAGATTTGTATTTATTCATAATATTGTCTTTTTTTTATGTTCATAGTGCTAAGATGTCACACCACAATCTCTTTATTAATAATATTAAATCTAATTTGTTTTTAGAATAATTATATTTGTTTTAATTTTGAAACTCTTATTTATTTGTTTATTTATGCACTTTCATAATTTTCTTTGTAAGTTTTATTTGAAGGAAAATATCTTTTTTTAGCCTAAAAAAAGGTTATTCTGCGCTGATTTAAGTTATAGCATCAGAAACAAAATAAACCTGATTCATATATATATATATATATATATATATCACAGCCAAGCTGCTATATTAACTGTTGAAAACTCCATTTACTTGGTTTGCCTATTTCAATACTTTTAATAACAACAGAGTTTTTTTTACTTGTTGACATATAAATTCTTAAACTTGATTTTTTTCATGGTATCTTTAGTATTTTCATTTTTTTAGATTTTATTTATAATTGATGTATTGTTCAAATAATGACTTTTTAGTATAGAATTTGATTCTTGATATGTTTTGTTTACTTTATTTCTGTATGATTATATACAAGTTATATTTGGATTTATATTATATATATATATATATATATATATATATATATATTACAATAATTGTGCTAGGACATGCAGCGTCTTCATTGTAGCGAGCGAACCGAGCAGGGTTAAACCTGTGAGGATTGCAACGCAATCCTCCTGGAGGTTGGAAAGCTTTAGCGAACAGGGGGCAGAGCCCCCTACTAAAATATAATTCTTCCCTTCATTTAAAGCATTTTCCCATTGGGGACTATATATCTATGTTATAAAATTGTAATAACCTAATTTTTTAACTTTGTTTAATGATATCTTATTTTGAATTACTTCTACTTCCAATGTAATAAGCACACTTTTACCTTCACTTCCGAGTCACGAGTTTTCCGGAAAAATCCCCTTTTTCAACTACTATTTAATCTCGCTGCGATGGTGCAACTTCCTCTTTCTAAAACCATGTAGCCTTCATACTAGACGCCGACTTCGGTGTGGTTTTTTCTTTGTCGCCGGTGACTGAGCTTTGCGTCTCTTAATACTTTAAGTATGGCTTGATATTATTCTCAATTATCCCCAAATCAGCTGAAACCTATAAATTAAATAAAGAAACTATTCATCGTTCGTCAACGACTGCTGCCTTCTTTGGAATTGCATTTTTGCACTTCACCTAAACCATGATCTATCTCTATCTGTTTAGAAATTAGCTTTTGGATCACGATAAGTGTGGGCACTGTATATGTACTTTTTCGAGCCCACCTTCTCGTTATATATTTCCGCACTGCGCTGCCAAGTTAAATGAAGGATTAACAACGGCTGTTGTTTGCTTGTTTATTTATTTATTTACTGCTGCAGCTGTAAATCTCGATCTGTACCTGCCGTAAAAGACCTCGCAGAGGCTCCGTGGAGTGACCCCAAAACCCACTTCCGCAGGATTTATCCCTAGGATGTCCTGCGGAGATGCGCTGTTAAAGCAATTGCGGTCTCGGCAACAGCTGCGCCCAGAACCATTGGGGCCTGAGAATGATTCGATTACCCTTCCCTTTTGACGACGGGACAAGCATATATCTCATTCGGCTCCGATTTCAAATAAAACCCGGGAATAAGCTCTTTCTTCCGCTTCATTTTCTTTTCCTTTGTTCGTGATTTGTGAAGAATACGTGGGTGTCATGTTTCCTTTCTGGGAAAACTAGACATTGGGAAATAGGGATCTGGTTTCTTATTGTTGTTGTCATGTTATTTCAGTTTATAAATGAGAGAAAGCATTATCCGAACAGTTCCTTGCTACGTCTTATATCAATAAAATAATTTAACTTTCTTCCGCTTCATTTTCTTTTCCTTTGTTCGTGGTTTGGGAAGAATACGTGGGTGCCATGTTTCCTGTCTAGGAAAACTAGACATTGGGAAATAGGGATCTGGTTTCTTACTGTTGTTGTCATGTTATTTCTGTTTATAAATGAGAGAAAGCATCATCCAAACAGTTCCTTGCTACGTCTTACATCAATAAAAAAAATTTTAAATACCTTTTAAATTCATGATGCGTTTTCTTTTAACATTTTTACACTCGACTGTATTTCATTTGAATATTAAATAAGTTGTTATGCGTTTTTATTTTTCCTGTTCTACTTTATCCATTTTTAAAATTTTGCAAAATTTAATTTTAAATTAATTAATTTTAAATTTTGTTCGTGATTTGTGAAGAATACGTGGGTGTCATGTTTCCTTTCTAGGAAAACTAGACATTTGGGAAATAGGGATCTGGTTTCTTATAGTTGTTGTCATGTTATTTCAGTTTATAAATGAGAGAAAGTATTATCCGTGCAGTTCCTTGCTGAGTCTTATATCAATAAAAAATTTTTTAAAATACCTTTTAAATTCATGAAGTGTATTCTTTTAACTTTTTACACTCTACTTCAATTAATTTGAATGTTAAATAAGTTGTTATGCGTTTTAATTTTTCCTTCTCTACTTCATTCGTTTTTTAAATTTTGTATCTTTTGATGTTTTTGTGTATACGTCTGTGTTCAGTTTTTACAATCGGCAACTGGATTTTTATCTGTAGTGTGCGTTTTCTACTTTAAACTTTTAAATTCCTAGTGTGCTTTTAAAGATTTTGTGTTTGCGTGTATTTTACTTTTAAATCCTTTGTTTTTAAAAATTCAAAAATTAAAAAATTTTCAATTTTTTAAAATCCTTATTGCGTTTTTATGGTATTAATATGACAGTATACAACTTTTATAATCCTAGCGTCTTTTAACGTTGTTGTGACTGTGCCTATTCGTTTTAAACTATTTTTGGGTTTGAAAAATGTTTCATGGTTTAGTGTTTTGAACTTTTATATTCTCTGTAAACAACTTTTAATTTTCTAATACGTTTTTTTATATATTTACGATTCACTGATTACAGCTTTTGTTCTCTGTGCCTTAATTATTCATTTTGTGCTTACACTCTGTAACTGGAGATTTTTTTTCTGTAGTGTGCTTTTCTTTCAAATAAAAGAGCAAAAGAAAGTAAAGAATAAGTTTTGCAGTTTATACAGCAATCCGTTCAGAACACTCGAAGTTTGTTTTCGTACTGAAGGAAATTTATTTTTCATTGACTATACTTTATTTATCGAACCTGTTTTATACTGATTTGACAGGAAAATGAAACTACGCTTATCAGCATATAGCTTGTAGGTATTCAGTTCCTTGAGTATCGTAACGTATGTATCGCATAACAGGATCTGAAATTATCATAGCCTCTCTGAGGTTTCGATATCTCTAAATCATAATGCTGTCCTGAAGTATCTTTCATTGGTTCAATTATTTATACGAGGGACGTTCCGAAAGTAAGTTTCGTCATGCTTTTCCCCAAGGAAGCTTTATTATAATCCGAAACATACAATGGCATAACAAAATACAAACTTTTGGCTATTTTCCCACGTATTCGCCACCGACATTGAAACATTTGTCGTACCGTGAAATCAATTTCAAGAAAGCCATCCTTGTAAAAGTCGGTGCCCAGCCTGATACACCTCCTGTCTCGATAGTGCTGACTTCAATGCAGTGAAAAAAGGTAAAAGTCTGATTGGACAAGGACGAGTCTGTAGGCTGGGTGATCCAATTTCTCCCATCCCAGGCGACGAATGCGTTCTTTTGTGTCCCTTGCTGTGTGGGGTCTTGCATTATCGTCCAAGAACAAAAACCCTCAATGCTTATTTCCATTCTTGCAGTCTCGTGATCATCTCGATGTCTTTCGGCACCCATCTTCACGTTTTTCCTGTATTTGAGTCAGCACTATTGGTACGTCACTTCTAAAGCAATGAAGAAGTGCGGAGGGCTTTGAAAAACCTCCTTCGCTCGCTGGGCACAGATTTGTATCAGGATGGTTTTTTGAAATTGATTTCACGGTACGACAAATGTTTCAATGTCGGTGACTAATACGTTGAAAAATAGCCAAAAGTTTGTATTTTGTTTTGCCATTGTATGTTTCTGATTGTAATACAACCTCCTGGTGAAAAAGCATGACGAATCTTACATTCGGAATGTCCCTCGTATTAAAAGCAACCTAAGCAGGCCAGAAGAAAGGGATCTGATAATTTGAGGGAAAATGAACGAAGCAAAATTGAGCGAAGGACACCGAAAAATCAATCCAATATAAATGAACTAATGATTCAACAGAAAATCCGTAGACACAGCATTCAAAATAAACACGTAATCAATGAGCAATTCTAAATTGTCGTCAACGCACAATCATTGTTCATAGTAACAGCTGAGCCATGAATTTTCGGAATTTCTGTTTTTATCTCGATGTCACAATTTCTGGACGTTCGCAAGATGATCATGAAAAAAACTAGGATCTTCGTGAAGGCTCACCAACTTTAAGAGTATTGTTAATCTTTGGCTCCTCGGTCTTTAGACGCATGTAAACAGTGATCCGCAATTAAACATAAGAGAGTAATTCTCAGTTATATAAAGGGAGATATAATTAAAGAGGAAATTTGATTTAACTTTTGTGGTGAAAACTTAAAAGCAAAAATGATAATAGATTACTTATTTTGAAACGGTACTATAGGTAATTCTTTATAGGGTAATTTCTGAATATTTTTCCCGCGTCAATTTTACTCAGACAGATTCTATCCCAGACAGCAATTTTAGTTTGCAGCAAATTTGCAGCAGACTTGCACTGCAAATCTGCAAGCCTAATGCAAATTTGTCACGACAAGTGTGCAAGTGTGAAACAAGCTTGCAGCAAGTTAACGCAAGCCTCGAGGTCACCATAGGACGAACTTGCAGCAAGCTTGCATTGCAAACTAATTGCAAATTATAGCAAAAACAGAGTACGAACACAACCCAGGATAGAACTCGCGACCTAGCGCTCGGGAAGCGGGCGCTGTAACCATTCGGCCAGTTAAACGCTGAGAGGAGAAGATAGATTTCGCTAATACATTGTTCGATTCGATTCGCATACGATTTATTTTAAACTATTTTCTTGATTTCGTTAATTTTTTGAGTAGCGAATATGATTTGAAGTCAAAGAGAGAGCGATTTTCGCTAATAACTACGTTCTGTTAGTAGAATAAATTATGAAATTAAAGTTCAAAAGTAATTACTTTAAAATGGGATAAAATGTGTAAGTTTATTTTTCAACAAACATTGACTGTTTTTTAGATTTAATTTTGTTTATAAACGTTAAAATTTCAACATTAAGAAAAAGGCGATATAGTTTTCTTTAAAGTGCGAGTGATATATTTAGTAAAAAGATGGAAAATGTTTCAAAATTTTTTTTATAAAAAAGTTAGTTTTTTTACAAATTATCATTGATTTATTGAATTAATAAAAAGAAGGACGGTCTAGGAGATGCTATTAAAAATCGGATGTTTTTTTTTAAAACAGAGACGAAGATAGTTATCTCTTTTGTGCTGTCTTTGCGTCAAGCTTGTTTTGCAAACTTGCAGCAAGTTTGATTTGCAAGGGAGGTGGCGCTAGTTGTCACAGCGAACTTGCTACAAGTTCGTTTCAAGTTTGACGCGTCAAATTTTACCATCACAAGGGAATATCAAGTCAAAATCAAACTTGCTGCAAACTTACGTGCTATCTGGGATACTTCTTAATTCATCACAATGATAATTTTAACGTAGGACTACATTCCTCCCATTGAGGTCTCAGGAAGGAAATTGATTCACACGCCAAAAAGCCACAAAACTTGGTATTGGAGATCCTCTATATTTCGGTAACTGCATATGTTAAAAACATAACTAATGTCTTATTTTAGAGATAAAGGGTAACAACAGAAAGTTACAAAAAAAATTTGAAAATCGGAATTTTAGTTCAGCGACTACTGAGTCACAATATTGGGCAAAAACACGCGAGAATTGGTGACGCGATCCTCTATATCTCGGTAACTACATATGTTGAAAACATAGCTAATGTCTTATTTTAGAGATAAAGGGTAACAAAAGAAGTTACGAAAAAACTTATGAGAAACTTCGAGAAACAAAAGAGTCACGCGAGAAAAGTAGTACTACGCCTTTAACATCAGCGGCCTTTTGAAAAGGCAGGCTCCCGTCATTTTTTTCTCATATTTGAATTTTATATGCTCAAGGGTACAATGGACGTTAAAAATGTGAAAAATCGATAAGAAATGGGATTTAATTATTTTAGTCTTTTATTAATAAACAGATTATCAGTGATCGTCTGGTAAAAAATTTCGTCGTCGAATAGCGCTTCACATGCGCAGTAAATTTTGCGAAGAATGAAAAAGAAGCGAAGATTCATATTTGGTTATAACTTTTATATTTTTGTCCACACTTATCAGTGGTGCAAAATATAATTTCTAAACCGTTAGAGATAGACATATAGTTCCAATTTGAAAAATGTTTTAAATGAAGGGAAGAATTATAATTTATGTTTTTAAGCGAATAAATATATTCTTGAAAAAGTTACGAAATCTAACTTTTTATACAGTCCCCCGGTCCTATCAATCATATTTAGTCAAATATTCCTGACACTCTAATGTTTTAGACAAAAAAAGACCCACTCTTCAGCGACTAAAACTGAGCGAGTTATGGAGCTTTGAATATCGCTGACTTAGACCACTTTACGCCATTTCAATAGCCGTCTTAAAGACGATCCACTAATCAATGCGCAGCACTTGCTCGACGAGGCCGCTGATTGGTTAAAAATCATGAAATTGAAAGCTCCATAACTCGCTCAGTTTTTGTCGCAGAACAGTGGGACTTTTTTGTTTAAAATGTTAGAGTGTCACAAATAGTTTACTAAATATGACTGATAGGACCGGGGGACCGTATAGAAAGTTAGAAATCGTAACTATTTCAGAAATATATTTATAGACTCAAAAAACATAAAATATAATTCTTCCCTTTATTTAAAGCATTTTTTCAATTGGAACTATATATCTATTTCTAACGGTTTAGAAATTATCTATTGGATCAAGATGAGTGTATAAGTATGCCTAACTGATCTGCAAAGAATTCTTCTTGTCCCATATAATAAAAAGTCTGTCGTAATTAATGTAAATGTTGCCGGCAAAGTTTGAAATCAGGCATTCTATAGAATGCCTAGGCATTGTATAGAATGCCTAAAACTAGCCGGGAATGTATGAAACGATTTATATTTAACACATTTCCTAGGCATTCTATAGAATGCCAAATGACAAACCGGCAAAGTATGAAATAAGTCGCCGATTTGATTATATAAGAAATAAAGTTAAGTGCAATTCAAAATTAAATCATTTGTTTCCTTGATGTAATAAGTAGATTCACAATTTATTTTGTTTTCTTTAATAAGAAAGGCATAAACTTTGATATGAAAACTTTCATTTTGCTTTACGAATTTTGAATAAAAGATTTTTTAGTGGTACTCTTTTATTATTTTTTCTAAATAACATTTGCATTGTTGAGGAATGCACGCCTTTTAAATAATAGCCTTATTATGAACTTTTTTTCATACAGTAGAGTCTCCCTACAACGAAGTCTCCCTACAGCGAATTTCTCCCTATAACGAAATTTTTAATCGGAATGTTAAATATCATTCAAAATATTCTCCATATAACGAAGTGGTTGTCTCCCTATAACGAATTTTTTTCAGACCTTTATCTTTTCGATTTTTGTCATTTTTGAAGAAAGTTACTAATTTCTGTACAAACAAATCGCTCACACGTGCCTGTTTCTAGAACCACTCGCTTTGTTCATTCCAGCGATAACGCATAACAATAGAATGCTATGTGAAGGGTAATGCAGTTATGGGGACCTGGGTTTCTACGGAGGGAGCAACATTTCTACGGGTCAAGATTCCAAGAATCGGGGTGGAGCGGGGGATGAAACAGCAAATGGATGTTACAATACGCATTTTATGTTTATCCATACTAGTGCATATTGTTCTCTAAATTGGTGAATTGTCTTCACTTTCGAGCAATTTATTTATACAATAAAAATTAATATAATTTTAACAAATTTATAATAAATGTTACTTCATTTTTAATTGACAGTCATAATTAAATATTTTTGAACTTATCGCACATACTAAAAGGTTTGTAATATTTACTTAAATAACTGCAAAAATCTCTAATCTCCATATAACGAAATTTTCTCTATAGCGAATTTTTCAACTGGAACCAAGCGATTTCGTTATAGGGAGATTCCACTGTACTTTGCCTAAATAGCATTTGTCATTCTACAGAATGCCTAGGTATTATATACAATGCCTAGGAAAAGTATATAATAAATCTCATATTACATACTTTGCCTAAAAACGCCCGGCATTCTATAGAATGCCTAGGTATTCTATAGAATGTCGGAATTTCACACATTGCCGGTAACATAAATATTAAGACACGAGACAGTTTTAGTAAGGAGACACTCTCTTTATGTCTAGCGGAAACACTCGCACAGTCAGACTCATTTTTCAACTCCCAATGAATGATGATGCCACATTCGTAAGCATTCCCACGCTTACTTTTTTTAATACAACCATTGGGAAGAGATATTAGAAAGGGAGAGGCAAATAAGAATGTAATGAGAATGTTTCTTTCATTCATCACAGCTACCGGCTTTCGTCGAAAAAATAGCTGGGAAAAACCTCACAAATCTCCCGGCTGCGCTGTTT
>BGPR01051004.1:0-10923 GCA_013235015.1 Araneus ventricosus
TTGGTTGTTTTCAAAGTTTTGGTGATGGCAGGAATGCTTGCATTTATGTCGATTTCAAAGGATACCGGATTATGATCGCTGCAGAGTTCATTTAAGGAAGTTGCATCACCCGAGGAGAAGTTCTTGAGTACACCAATGTCAAGCGTGCTTGGATTGTTGCTATTATGCGGGAAGAGCGTGGACTCAGGAGGATCAAGAAGAATAAGGTTATTGTTACAGATGTAGTCGTTGATGATGTTTCCATTTTGATTTCGGCTTCCCAAACTCGAGGCTCTGTGCTTAGCATTGAAATCAACATCTGCGATGCAATTATTATTTGAACTAAAAATTCTATTCTGTTCATCTTTAGAAATGAAACCGCGAGGAGGCCTATAAATGCTGGAGACAGTAATTTGTTGAGAGTTGAAGGATTATGGCAATAGTGGGATTTTCAAAAGAGTCAGAGGCGATAGGTTTTGGATAGTGATCGATTGAATTTCTAATTAGTAAAGCAGTTCCACTACCACGGTGAGTGAGTCTGTCAGTTCTATACGTTGTGTAATCAACTAATTTAAGTTTATTTTCAGGGTTTAGGTGAGTTTCCTGGATTGCAATGACATCTGGCTTCCACTCTTGGGCGAAATATTTAAACTGGTTATATTTGGGCTTAATGCCCCAGCGTTCCAGATGACAAGAGTGAAACAATTGTGGCGTTGACTATTGAATGTGTTTGCTGATTTGGCTTTGGTGGAAGCTAGCCATTTGGCTGAAGAAAGAGGATATCATGGAGGTCATCATGGTTGACATTTTCTTGGAGAATTCTTCTTGGCTTGATGGCATTTTATGAGATAGTTTCGCTGGTCTGGGCACAAACTGGGTTACTGGCTTTGGATTCGAATCAGATTTTGGGGTTTCCTTGACTTTTGCATGTGCTACTGGATCAGACCCTACGTTAGAAGGTGCTGTTGTGAAAGATTTCCAGTTTAGGGGATTTGGGGGCAGCCCGAATAATTGGCTGTGTGATTGCCCTTGCAATGTCAGCAAGTTGCAGAAGTTTCCATAGGTTTGGGACAACCCCTGGACCAAGGATTTCCCTTCGCATTCAATGCATCTGGGATCTCTAGTACATATACTACTATGATGGAAATAAAAAATGGTAAAATTGAATACCTTTGAATGAATGAATGAAACAACTGACAGAAAATTTAAAGGAATAATAATCTTGTATCTGCACGACTTTTTTAAATAAACACAATGCTAATTTAAATCATTTGAAATACTTTATTGAACGAAAACAGTTTTCAAGATATTTAATAATAAAATATATCAACAGTCATTTTTTAATCTTAGACCCCTACTACTTTTCTTCATAAATTAAAGCCATTGAAATTTCATTATTTATAATTAATGCAATCAATAAAACACATAATTTACACACCTGAAATAAAAAAATGGTTAAACTGATTTAAATCTATGTATCTACAAGACTTGGACCACCTTTATATTAATGAACGAAACAATTGACAGTAAATTTGGTATGAAAATTTAAAGCAGCATTAATCTTATATCTGTATGACTTTTAATATACACAATGCTAATTTAAATAATTAGAAATACTTTATTCAACGAAATCAAATTTCAAGATATTTAATAATAAGATATATCAACAATAATTTTTTAATTATCTGAGACCACAGAGTTTATAACACAAAATAATTCTTTTTTTTCTCAAAGAACTGAAGTTGGATAAAGCATATGCATCATGAATTTGTGTTAGGAAATTCTGTATTTTAAGCTAAGCAGCTTGCATACTTTCTAAATTGTCTCTCGTACCTTTATTCCAAGATTTGAAGCATTCTTTCTTAAGATTTTCATGTCATTTCTTTAAACTAATCACTTCACTTGACATCCATATTTAGCAGCTATTTAATCGGAATCGTATGATGTTGTCTATCCGATTCCCGCTGCTGATATGTAGATCTGATTATTAACAGAGTATATATACTTGTCTCTACTATGTCATTTAAGAAAGAGAAAGAGAGGAGAGAAAGAAAGAAAGAAAGAAAGAAAGAAAGAAAGAAAGAAAGAAAGGAGAGAGAGAGAGAGAGAGAGAGAGAGAGAGAGAAAGAAAGAAAGAAAGAAAGAAAGGAGGTACGATCCTCTAAGCATTCTCTCCTCGGAGACTGACTTCAGTGCCATGTAAGCTGTTGCTTTACGTATAAGATATAAATATGTTCTTAAATGTGGTTGTCTAATAAATGTCTCTTTTAACTTGTAAGATTCGTCACTTCTAAAATGCTCTATCTCATAGAAATCCACTGCATGCAATAAGCCAGGACGCTTTTAGCTCATTATCCAGCAGCTCTTCATAACTAGTGTTACTCAAGCTGCCTGTCTCTACTTTACGAGACTAACCAGTGATATTTGCAAACTCGCTTCCTGTGCCTAACAAAAGGTTATGGGCCTCCCAGATATGTGTCTATGAAGATGGAGCAAAGAAACATATATTGAAGTTAACAACTAGAGGACTTTTAGACGGCGAGCCGGTGTTCCTTTTTTAAGATGGATTGTTCTATCGAACATTTGGAAGCCGACAACTACTCGTCCTGGCGCACTGATATGAAAGTGCTATTAATGGAGAGAAATTGCTGGCGTATAGTAACAGGAACTGAAACAAAACCGGAAGATGAAAATTACAAAGAATTGAGGGATTTCAACTCCAGGAAGGACAAAGCCTACAGTACGATATATTTGAACGTATCAAAGGCCTATAGATGTGTGATTGATGACATTGAAGATCCCGTAGCAGCCTGGAAACGTCTAGAAGAACATTTCAGACCGAATTCTCGTGCACGTGTAATAGGATTAACCAACGACTTCTTCTCGTGTAGAATGAATCCGCAGGAGGAAATAGGAGTTTATGCAGCTCGGATCCGAAGCATAGTTGACCAACTAAAAGATGCCGGTAAACCGATAAGTGAATGGTATCAAGCGTTTCAACTAATTCGTTTCCTTCCGCCTGAATTCAACGGTATTGTTCAGTATATCTATAGGTGGGACGAAAACGAGTTCAAGTTTGACAAGATTCTTCAAGAACTCATTGCAGAAGAATCTAGGTTGAAGCAATCCATTAAGGATCAAAACGAAAGTTGTGCCTTCCAGTCTATTGAAAGAAACAACATTTCTAAAACCCCAAGAAGCAAATCCAAACAGTCATCCTATAAGAAGAATATCCAGCCTACAAGAAAGAATACTAAAGTTATGAAGTCTCCAAACACCTTCATAGCTGAATCAAATTTAAGTCAAGGTTATGAAAGGGATTCTTGGATTTTAGATACAGCAGCCACCTCCCATTTCTGCAGTAACAAGAATTTTTTTCCGGAACTTCAAACCAGTAAAGAATTTTACAATGTCTGTGGCTGTTGGTGGAGTACGCTGCGACATAAAAGGAATTGGAACCGTAAGGATGTGATTTTCGAAAACAACGGTGAGTTAGAAACTGTGGATCTTTTAAATGTATTGTATTCACCTAGATTAAGGCGAAATCTAATTTCTGGTTCATTGATTGATCAGGCAGGATCAACTTTTTCATGTAAGAAGGGTCAAATTAATGTTTATTCTAAAGATGGCCACAAATTATTTACAGCCAAAAAGTTAAATGGTCTATTTTGTGTGAATCCCAGGATTGAAGTAAATCATAATTCTAATGGTAAAAATGTAAAGGGAAACTCACGATTTGAAAGTGTAAATAAAATTAAATCCAAAATTCAAAACTTTTCTACTTTCAATGTAAATAACTTGCGTACTTGGCACAATAGAATGTGTCATATTAATGAAAGGTATATCATACAAACCAGTAAGAACAAATGTGTAAAAGGATTACCAGAGTTAAAGCATTCAGATTTCAAATGTGAACCCTGTAAACTTTCTAAATCTCAATGTAAATCGTTTAAGCCGATAGGCAAAATACGATCGAGTAAACCACTTGAGCTTTTACACATGGATTTGTGTGGTCCCTTTCCTGATGTGGCAATTGGTGGTCATCGTTATTTTTTAGGTATTATAGACGATTATTCCCGAAAAGTAACTACCTACCCTATCAAAGAGAAAACTGAGGTTTTTAAACATTTCTCAAATTACCAGAAGAGAGCTGAGCGATTTTTAAATTACAAAATCATAAATGTAAGAACAGATAACGGCCTTGAGTTCTGTCATGCTGAATTTCAATCATATTTAAATGATTTAGGTATTAAAGCTGAGAGAACAAATGTTTACTCACCACAACAAAATGGAGTGGCCGAGCGTTATAACTACACAGCAGTAGATACAATTAAAGTAATGCTCAACTCTAGTGGATTAAGTAAAGGTGTTTGGGCTGAAGCACTGTTATGCCATACTTATGTTTGGAATAGAGTTTGTCATGGTAATCAAAGTTTTTTTTAACCCCGTTTGAACTTTACAGCGGTCATAAACCATCTGTAAAGCATCTTAAAGCTTTTGGAAGCACTGCTTACTCAGGTGTACCTAAACAATTGAGGAAAAAGTTTGATATGAGGGCTGAAAAGGGGATAATGGTGGGTTATGCTCTAAAAACCCGAGGATATCGCATCTGGTTACCTAATGAAAGAAAAATTGTCGAAACTATAAATGTGTCTTTTGATGAAGATAATATCTTAGAACCAAATAGCAGTGGAGCTGTACTGGACCCTAATAAGAAAACTATCAACGTTTCATCAAATTCTGAATTTGATACTGAATCCGAGGAAGAATCTGAACATTTGAGTATCCCTAGAACCCAAAAATCACAAAGTTCTGAACAGGAGAGAGCATCTAATAACAGTAAAACTTCCGAGGAAGTTATTTGGGAAAGGAAAGCTGTTCCACGCAAAGATAGGTCTAGAACTGACATTTATAATTATATTCAAGGTTCGAAAGATCGTTTTCATTGTTATAAAGATATCGAAGAATATTCTAAGACTCATAATTTGCAGTATGACAAAGCTCTATTTAATTTTTCTGGTAAAGATAAATATTCGGGAATAGTAACTATGGAGGAAGCAAACCAATCGGATTGACTAGAGGTTCAAATTCCAAGTAATTTTAATGCAGCTTTAAGAACCCCTCAGGCTGATAAATGGCATGATGCAATGAAGGAAGAAATTCGAGTCATAAAAGAGCGTAAAGTATGGGATCTTGTTCCGAAACCTGCAAACGGCAAAGTTATAGGTTTTCAATGGGTTTATACATTAAAACAAGATGAAAAGGGTGTAATAGTGAGATACAAGGCCAGATTAGTGGCACAGGGCTTTGGACAAATTCAAGGAATACATTACGATGAAATTTTTAATCCTGTGGTAAATTTTTCAATTATTAGAATGTGCTTCTCTGCATTAGTCTGTAAGCAAAAATGGTGACATTCCCAACTTGTTATAAAATGTGCCTATTTATACGCTTCACTACAGGAAACTATTTTCATGTCACAACCACAGGGATTTGTCGATCCAAATAAGCCTGACCACGTGTGTTATTTAAATAAAGCTTTATATGGTTTACATCAGTCTGGGAGAGAATGGTTTTATGAAATTCACTCTGTACAGGAAAATTTAAGTTTTAAGAAATTAGAATCAACAAATTGCGTATATGTATATCAGGATAATGTTGTTCTGCTACTTTATGTGGACGATATTGTTCTATTTGCTAAAACTGACACTTTAATTAAGGATGTTATAAAATGTTTAAGTTCCCATTTTGATCTTAAAGTTTTAGGCAAAACCCGTAAATTGCTCGGGGTAGAATTTGAAGAAATGGGAAATGAACTTTTTATTCATCAGTCGGAATATATCCACAAAGTATGCGAGAAATATCAGTGTTTTAACTATCCTGTTACTTCATTACCTATTGCAGTTGGTATAGTTCTTTCTAAAACACAATGTCCAAGTACAGAAGTTGAGATTTCGGAAATGTCTAAATTCCCGTAAAGAAATTTTTTGGGATGTTTATCCTTTATATCGGGAAGGACAAGACCTGATATTTGCTATGCAGTTAATATTTTGTCTCAATTCCAAAGTAATCCAGGATTAGTGCATTGGAATATACTACTTAAGTTACTTGGATATGTAGCTCAAACTGAAAATTATAAATTGAAGTTGTCTGAAACAAACAATTTAAACATCAATTGTTATAGTGACGCTGATTTTGCAGCAAATAGAGATGATAGAATTTCAATTGGAGGTCTGATTCTTTTCATTGATAATTCACCCATTATATGGAAAACTTTTAAGTAGAAATGTGTTAGTTTATCCACAATGGAAAGTGAATATGTATCATTATGCGAATCCGCAAAAGAACTCGCGTGGATCATCCGAATTTTTAAAGAATTTGAGAATCTCAATGTAATAAATCTAATGTAACTAGTTATCTCTTTTGTGATAATCAAGCGGCGATCGACTTTTCTAAATCACCAGTAGAAAATTCTCGTACTAAACACATAATGTTAAATACCACTTTATCAGAAATTTAGTATTTGAAAAATTTTTCATCCTAAAGTATATCAATACCAAACTAAATTTTGCAGACCTCTTCACAAAACCTTTAACTAAAAGTAATTTGTCTAAATTTTTAAAAGACTTTTTGTGTTAAAATATAAAAGTCCAGGTGCGTACTGGCAAATTTTTTTTCATAAAATTGTAAATGCTTCAATGGCATGATTTTCATTATGAATGTATTTTTCTAAATGTTTTTTCTATTTGCATGTGATGCCGCCTCTCTGGTCTCGAGGAATTTTAAATACCCTCGAGGATGTCAGCTCTTCATCGAGTGAGTGTTGCCAAAGGGTACGAGCGGCCTCTAGTACCGTCTCGGAGGAGGTGCAATTGTAAACTGCCAGAGTACTCGAAGTTTCTGTCCGACTCGTTGGAGGGATGCATCATCGTCTTTGTCACGGGAGATGTTATTTTAATTTTGTAAACCCCTTATTATGATAATGGAAACTCCTATAGGTCCCCCTCGACTCCAGACAGCCTGCATGTGTATATTTGAAATATTTTGTAAAATTTTCTAATGTCTGTATGCATGTGAAACTTGTTATAAAACTTGTAAATATAAATTTTTCTTAATGTCATGTGAAGTGAATGAAAAATTTAAAGCTTTTTCAGAGGTACGTGTGAGGCGGGCCATTGTTAGGAAATTCTGCATTTTAAGCTAAGAAGCTTGCATACTTTCTAAATTGTCTGTCGAACCTTTATTCCAAGATTTGAAGCATTCTTTCTTAAGATTTTCATGTCATTTCTTTAAACTAATCACTTCATATGACATACATATTTAGCAGCTATTTAATCGGAATCGTATGACGTTGTCTATCCGATTTCCGCTGCTGATATGTAGATCTAATTATTAACAGAGTATATATACTTGTCTCTACTGTGTCATTTAAGAAATAGAAAGAGAGGAGAGAGAGAGAAAGAAAGGAGGTACGATCCTCTAAGTATTCTCTCCTCGGAGACTGACTTCAGTGCCATGTAAGCTGTTGCTTTACGTGTAAGATGTAAATATGTTCTTAAATGTGGTCATCTAATAAATGTCTCTTTTAACTTGTAAGATTCGTCACTTCTAAAATGGTCTATCTCATAGAAATTCCATTGCATGCAATAAGCCAGGACGCTTTTAGCTCATTATCCAGCAGCTCTTCATAACTAATGTTACTCAAGCTGTCTGTCTCTACTTTAGGAGACTAACAAGTGATATTGGCAAACTCGCTTCCTGTGCCTAACAATTTGGCATTTAAAAAAATTGTAGCCACTTAAAGAAAAATAAAAGAATATAATTTTTTAAATAAAATATTGTTAGCATAAAAGTGTAACGATAACTTAGAAACCGACTCATTGTAAGATGCACAGAAAAGTTCCAAAATTTATTTTCTCAAATTAACTCGAAAACTGCCGCAGTATCAATCATAACATGTAGTTCATCTAATCATAATATGAGAGTTCCTTTGAACATAAATTATTTCACACATTTTTATAAAAATTTCTACAAAATCTTGGTGCATTTCATATGACCAGCCATCCTGAAGACAAAACAGCTCCAACATTGACAGACTGCCTGAAAAAGAAACAAATTTCTAGTAGATTCCATTTATATAACACAAACCAGTTTATTTTTATTAAAGACTCCACTTCATTGTAAACATTGAATATTATGAATAAAATATTCACCTTCAGCCATTAACAATTCATTTTCTTATATGAAGCTGCCTTAAATAAAATAGATCAAAATATTTTGATAACTTTGCTAAACTAGTTTTAGCTAATAAGCGGTTAACTTTCAGTCTACGGTGCCCACTTACTTCGTTCCTCTTAGGATCGCCAACTCTATGCCGCCAAGAATGGAGAGGAGGATAGTTATTTTGGTTGCGCAATGATGATTTTAACGAGTGAGATGTGCGCATGCGCGGAAATTGATCTGTTCATCGGTGTTTTGCGCATGCCGCGATATTTCGATTCGTTTTGATTGGTTTGTTCCGTTGATCTGTTTCATATGATTGGTTGATTCAATCGAATTTGCTTTGTCGGTTTGATTTTCGTCTGATTTTATCGTTTTGTTACGTGCGCTTCGTACAGCTGTTGTTGATTATGGCTTTGGTTCCCTTTCGAGGTGTGTGGACTATTGATTGATAGCAAGCTGATATCAGTGTCCTAAGTGTAAACAGCAATTGGGCAATTAAAATATGTATGTGAAGTTTTAAATACACTTTTCTCATTTTTGAATATTTTGAGTCACTTTTAGGTTCAGAATTGTGTATGTTATTCTGTGTTTCCGCTTCTCAATGAATAAGCGAAGCTACTAGTGTCCCGCTTTGCAGAAAGCGAAGCCGCTGATGTTTTTTAAGTTAAAAAAATTGCCCGGTACGCGTTTGAAATGCCGAAGGCATTGCGTGCTGAATCGCTCCTTTTCAAATCAAGCATGCGCAATACAGCAATGAAAAGCGCACTGCGCATCACAAACAGTGTTTGGCACCAGCAAATGAAATTGCGCCAAGCAAAATTGGCGAGAAGCAAGTGGGCACCGTAGACTGAAAGTTTACCATAAGATGCTTATTAAAAATATTTCCTATATTTTATTGACACAAATAAGATTGAATATTTTAATTTGCCTCTGGAAAACGTTGTTAAAAATAAATTCTAATAAAAATAAGAATCTTCTTAAAAGGAAATTGAAATTTGCATAAGGATGCTATACTAAAATACTGAATTATTTCTAAGATACTAATAAGCAGTATATAATAATAATAAATAAGTGTAATCATTAAACAGACTAGAGATATTTAATCAGTTCATTTTATTCTATTTCACAGAAGGCATTTGTAAAAAAGCCTGCTTCGGATATAACTACACATACTAAATACACATCTCAATATTGCTTCAACTTAGAGCACAAATAACAGCAACAATTTTCATACTGTAAAAACTCAACCAAAACTTACCACTCGAAATGAATATAATTATAAATGTATTATTTATGATTTTCAGTTGCATTTCAATATTAAATTACTGATAAAAGAATGTTAACTTGTAAATTACTTTGACAGTTCACAATACATCATAGCAATAATTATAATAAGCTTTTCTGAGAGTAATAAGCAAAGGTTCCATTAATATCTTTTATAATTTTAATTATCAAGTCATACTTACTATTTAGCAATAAATCTATCAAAATACAGCACTACAAAAAATTTAAAGAATTCATGCAAATTTTTGTCAGATTATTCTATATGGTAGGCATTTTAATATGCTTTAGCAACTGCACAAAAATAAAACTAAATTTTATTTATTTATATACAATTAGTGAAAATATTGAAATATTGGAAGTTTTTCTGTTATTTAAATAACAATTCATAAAAATTTTGTGACCCATTTTAAACTTACCGTTCTCATCTCCAGGAATCTTGAATAGGAAAGTAGTCTTATACTATAGAAAGAACTAGAATCGATTGTAAACAAAGTAGTGTGCCTAATTCTAGAAAAAAAAAAACACCCATTTTAATAAATAATCTGGGAAATTGACAAGCAGTAGCACGAATTAAACCAGCAACCCAACATGGCGGCGTTTCGGTTGCTTTTCGTTCGATATGTATTAAATGGTGCTGCGCTATAGTTTGTAGTTCTCCTCACAAACACTGTCCAGCATAGGTGACGCTGCGATAGTTAACCAAACTCCTGAGTGAGACCTCTGGTACTCTTTGTCTGTGGTCATGGCTTTTCCCACAGCAACTCTAAAATAATTTCTTCCTTTATTACCACTATGCTTAATATACATCCAAGCATTTAAATAGAATTTCATATTTTTTGGTACTTTGTATTAAAATTAAGTTCTATGATATTAGAGTGTTAGTGCCGAGGCACTTTTACTCAGAATGAGTGAAACAGCAATGAAAAAACTTTATGTACCTTTGGAGGTGATTCAGAGGAGACAATCAGAAAAAGAAAAAGAAAAAAAATGAAGCAAATGAGTTGGAATGAGAGTATTGGGAGGCAAATGGGAGCAAAAAGCATTGTGGAGGCTTGAGCGGGAGAGTCCATTTAGTTGTAGCATAAGGGAATGGATATTTTCCGTTATTGTTAGTAAAATTCAATTGTTCTAAAATTGTTGGATTAGTATTTCTGGTGATTTGCTGGAAGAACTTCCTTGAGAGAACTTGGATATGATTTTCTGTTGATTCCAGCTTGAGGTCTTTGTGTATGACATCATTTCGTATATACCAAGGAGCATTGGTCATAATTCGCAAGATCTTGTTTTGCATAATTTGCACTTTTTTTAGATGAGTTTTGGCAGCAAGACCCCAGATTTGCGATGCATAAGTAAGGATAGGACGAAGAATCTGCTTAAAGAGAAGCACTTTGTTGTTGAGGGAAAGTGGTGATTTTCTACCGATTAAAGGTATGATCA
>BGPR01051005.1:0-10923 GCA_013235015.1 Araneus ventricosus
AAGCTATCTTACCTTCCTTTCTTCCTTTTTCTAGTTAATTCCAATCTTTTGACTCCGAAAATGGAAGCCATTGTCTCCGAATTATGAAATAGTTTTGCGCTTGTATTAGTATGAATGACGTCATCTACAGTCTTTCATACATAAAGCTAAATTGTCCAAGAGGGAGATCTAAAAAATAATGTTATATGATGCTTCAATCGTTTAAAATTATTATAATAGAAAACGCTTATTATTTGTTTCACTATATCGGGTGCTTTATCTTATTCTTATCGTTTCCCAATAGCTAATTTCTAAACCTTTAGAGATAGGGTTATAATTTCAATTCGAAAAATGCTTTAAATAAAGGGAAGAATTATATTTTAGGTTTTTTCAGTCACTAAATATATTTCTGAAAAAGTTACAAAATTCTAACTTTTTATACTGTCCCCTGATCCTATCAGTCATATTTAGTAAAATATTCTTGACACTCTTAACATTATAAACAAAATAAGTCCCACTCTTCTGCTATAAAAACTGAGCTAGTTATGGAGCTTTCAATTTCATGATTTTTAACCAATCAGCGGTCTCGTGGAGCAAGTATTGCACAGTGATTGGTGAATCGTCTTCAAGACGGCTATTAAAATAATGTGAAGTGGTCTAAGTCAGCGATATTCAAAGTTCCATAACTCGGTTAGTTTTAGTCGCAGAAGAGTGGGACTTTTTTGTTTAAAATCTTAGTGTGTGAAGAATATTTTAGTAAATATGACTGATGGGATTGGGGCACCATATAAAAAGTTAGAATTTGTAACTTTTTTAGAAATACATTTAGTGACTCAAGAAACCTAAAATATAATTCTGATTAACCGAGAGACAGCATAAAAAATTAGAATTCATAACTTTTTCAGAAATATATTTAGTGACTCATCATATATATAAAACGCCAATGAGGAAAAAGACGTGGAGGAAAAAAAGGGTTAATTTCTCTTCTGTCGATGGCAACGTCTGTTGCTAAACAAAACCGGAAGCCTCCTCTATGTTAGGCATAACTTCAAAGGAATAGCCTGTTACTATATTCGTTGTGGTGGGAAACAACTTTTTCTCTCAAAAAATGAGTTTAAGATTAAGAATTCAAAATATTTCAAACAATATAATGAAACTTTGGATAAAATGATTCAAAAGAGATCACTTAGAAATGAAGGAGCTGGCTTATGAGAGCCAGAGAACGTTCAGGTCAAAGTCAAAATAGTTTAAGTCAGCGACTTGGGTTTTCTAAAAAAAAAAAGTTGATATCAAAAACTTGCAAATAACTTTTTATCAAACCTTCCCCTCAATCTAAAATGTAGCAATCTTTAAAATTCCAAATTACGATATAAATGGAGTTGAAGTAAGAAAAAACCCTGTTTCACCTTCCAGCCGTGCGTTCCGATCATACAGTTGTTAAGGCATTGCGCTTGCAATTCAATGCTTCGGGGTTCGGTTCCCGAGTGATAAAATTTTTCGCCGAGTGTTTTCACTCTCCATTATTACCGTCTTCTGCCTCCCACAATTATCTTCTCATTTTAGTATCACCTTAATCGATTTATTTTTAATCCTTGAAAATTAAAAACTTCCAAAAAATCGTTATACATTTTCTTACATATTCCTGAGCACTTTTTCCTCCATCCTCTTAGCCGCATGACTAATATTTTGGATAGTTTCAGATAATATTTTCCTAAAACTTTTGGGAAAATAATTTTTTTACTAGATTTTATTCTTTTTTCCAAACATGGTATATTATCCGATAAATTTAAAATAACTCCTAATGTAACCTACCTCCTGTTTCATTAGTGTACAAAAAAGTAATTTTTTATTTTAATTATTTTCTACATTTTAGTTTTTAATTTAGAATTCGTTATTATAAATATAAATTTTTTTAACGATTTCTTCTTAAATTCATAAGTAGATGGCGCCACTGGCATAAAATATGTTAATCAGTTAACTGATAATAAGATTCTGAAATAATTAAAATAGTGTAGTGTTATCAAGAAAACACGAATGTACAAGTTAACAGAATGGAAAATACCTGTAAATAACATTTGATCCGTTACTACTGTACCTGCAATTAACGTTTCATCTGCCCGTGCAGTACATGCAAATAAATTTTTTTTGCAAGTGCACAATACCTGCAAATAACGTTTTATTCGATCTCACAGTACCTACAAATAACGTTTTATTCGAACGCATCGTACCTGCAAATATAAGGTTCAGGGCCGAAAACTTTTATTCCTTCTTGATTAAGGTGAAAGCATTAAAAGGAAATCAGCTTAAGATTTGTATTTATTCATAATATTGTCTTTTTTTTATGTTCATAGTGCTAAGATGTCACACCACAATCTCTTTATTAATAATATTAAATCTAATTTGTTTTTAGAATAATTATATTTGTTTTAATTTTGAAACTCTTATTTATTTGTTTATTTATGCACTTTCATAATTTTCTTTGTAAGTTTTATTTGAAGGAAAATATCTTTTTTTAGCCTAAAAAAAGGTTATTCTGCGCTGATTTAAGTTATAGCATCAGAAACAAAATAAACCTGATTCATATATATATATATATATATATATATCACAGCCAAGCTGCTATATTAACTGTTGAAAACTCCATTTACTTGGTTTGCCTATTTCAATACTTTTAATAACAACAGAGTTTTTTTTACTTGTTGACATATAAATTCTTAAACTTGATTTTTTTCATGGTATCTTTAGTATTTTCATTTTTTTAGATTTTATTTATAATTGATGTATTGTTCAAATAATGACTTTTTAGTATAGAATTTGATTCTTGATATGTTTTGTTTACTTTATTTCTGTATGATTATATACAAGTTATATTTGGATTTATATTATATATATATATATATATATATATATATATATATTACAATAATTGTGCTAGGACATGCAGCGTCTTCATTGTAGCGAGCGAACCGAGCAGGGTTAAACCTGTGAGGATTGCAACGCAATCCTCCTGGAGGTTGGAAAGCTTTAGCGAACAGGGGGCAGAGCCCCCTACTAAAATATAATTCTTCCCTTCATTTAAAGCATTTTCCCATTGGGGACTATATATCTATGTTATAAAATTGTAATAACCTAATTTTTTAACTTTGTTTAATGATATCTTATTTTGAATTACTTCTACTTCCAATGTAATAAGCACACTTTTACCTTCACTTCCGAGTCACGAGTTTTCCGGAAAAATCCCCTTTTTCAACTACTATTTAATCTCGCTGCGATGGTGCAACTTCCTCTTTCTAAAACCATGTAGCCTTCATACTAGACGCCGACTTCGGTGTGGTTTTTTCTTTGTCGCCGGTGACTGAGCTTTGCGTCTCTTAATACTTTAAGTATGGCTTGATATTATTCTCAATTATCCCCAAATCAGCTGAAACCTATAAATTAAATAAAGAAACTATTCATCGTTCGTCAACGACTGCTGCCTTCTTTGGAATTGCATTTTTGCACTTCACCTAAACCATGATCTATCTCTATCTGTTTAGAAATTAGCTTTTGGATCACGATAAGTGTGGGCACTGTATATGTACTTTTTCGAGCCCACCTTCTCGTTATATATTTCCGCACTGCGCTGCCAAGTTAAATGAAGGATTAACAACGGCTGTTGTTTGCTTGTTTATTTATTTATTTACTGCTGCAGCTGTAAATCTCGATCTGTACCTGCCGTAAAAGACCTCGCAGAGGCTCCGTGGAGTGACCCCAAAACCCACTTCCGCAGGATTTATCCCTAGGATGTCCTGCGGAGATGCGCTGTTAAAGCAATTGCGGTCTCGGCAACAGCTGCGCCCAGAACCATTGGGGCCTGAGAATGATTCGATTACCCTTCCCTTTTGACGACGGGACAAGCATATATCTCATTCGGCTCCGATTTCAAATAAAACCCGGGAATAAGCTCTTTCTTCCGCTTCATTTTCTTTTCCTTTGTTCGTGATTTGTGAAGAATACGTGGGTGTCATGTTTCCTTTCTGGGAAAACTAGACATTGGGAAATAGGGATCTGGTTTCTTATTGTTGTTGTCATGTTATTTCAGTTTATAAATGAGAGAAAGCATTATCCGAACAGTTCCTTGCTACGTCTTATATCAATAAAATAATTTAACTTTCTTCCGCTTCATTTTCTTTTCCTTTGTTCGTGGTTTGGGAAGAATACGTGGGTGCCATGTTTCCTGTCTAGGAAAACTAGACATTGGGAAATAGGGATCTGGTTTCTTACTGTTGTTGTCATGTTATTTCTGTTTATAAATGAGAGAAAGCATCATCCAAACAGTTCCTTGCTACGTCTTACATCAATAAAAAAAATTTTAAATACCTTTTAAATTCATGATGCGTTTTCTTTTAACATTTTTACACTCGACTGTATTTCATTTGAATATTAAATAAGTTGTTATGCGTTTTTATTTTTCCTGTTCTACTTTATCCATTTTTAAAATTTTGCAAAATTTAATTTTAAATTAATTAATTTTAAATTTTGTTCGTGATTTGTGAAGAATACGTGGGTGTCATGTTTCCTTTCTAGGAAAACTAGACATTTGGGAAATAGGGATCTGGTTTCTTATAGTTGTTGTCATGTTATTTCAGTTTATAAATGAGAGAAAGTATTATCCGTGCAGTTCCTTGCTGAGTCTTATATCAATAAAAAATTTTTTAAAATACCTTTTAAATTCATGAAGTGTATTCTTTTAACTTTTTACACTCTACTTCAATTAATTTGAATGTTAAATAAGTTGTTATGCGTTTTAATTTTTCCTTCTCTACTTCATTCGTTTTTTAAATTTTGTATCTTTTGATGTTTTTGTGTATACGTCTGTGTTCAGTTTTTACAATCGGCAACTGGATTTTTATCTGTAGTGTGCGTTTTCTACTTTAAACTTTTAAATTCCTAGTGTGCTTTTAAAGATTTTGTGTTTGCGTGTATTTTACTTTTAAATCCTTTGTTTTTAAAAATTCAAAAATTAAAAAATTTTCAATTTTTTAAAATCCTTATTGCGTTTTTATGGTATTAATATGACAGTATACAACTTTTATAATCCTAGCGTCTTTTAACGTTGTTGTGACTGTGCCTATTCGTTTTAAACTATTTTTGGGTTTGAAAAATGTTTCATGGTTTAGTGTTTTGAACTTTTATATTCTCTGTAAACAACTTTTAATTTTCTAATACGTTTTTTTATATATTTACGATTCACTGATTACAGCTTTTGTTCTCTGTGCCTTAATTATTCATTTTGTGCTTACACTCTGTAACTGGAGATTTTTTTTCTGTAGTGTGCTTTTCTTTCAAATAAAAGAGCAAAAGAAAGTAAAGAATAAGTTTTGCAGTTTATACAGCAATCCGTTCAGAACACTCGAAGTTTGTTTTCGTACTGAAGGAAATTTATTTTTCATTGACTATACTTTATTTATCGAACCTGTTTTATACTGATTTGACAGGAAAATGAAACTACGCTTATCAGCATATAGCTTGTAGGTATTCAGTTCCTTGAGTATCGTAACGTATGTATCGCATAACAGGATCTGAAATTATCATAGCCTCTCTGAGGTTTCGATATCTCTAAATCATAATGCTGTCCTGAAGTATCTTTCATTGGTTCAATTATTTATACGAGGGACGTTCCGAAAGTAAGTTTCGTCATGCTTTTCCCCAAGGAAGCTTTATTATAATCCGAAACATACAATGGCATAACAAAATACAAACTTTTGGCTATTTTCCCACGTATTCGCCACCGACATTGAAACATTTGTCGTACCGTGAAATCAATTTCAAGAAAGCCATCCTTGTAAAAGTCGGTGCCCAGCCTGATACACCTCCTGTCTCGATAGTGCTGACTTCAATGCAGTGAAAAAAGGTAAAAGTCTGATTGGACAAGGACGAGTCTGTAGGCTGGGTGATCCAATTTCTCCCATCCCAGGCGACGAATGCGTTCTTTTGTGTCCCTTGCTGTGTGGGGTCTTGCATTATCGTCCAAGAACAAAAACCCTCAATGCTTATTTCCATTCTTGCAGTCTCGTGATCATCTCGATGTCTTTCGGCACCCATCTTCACGTTTTTCCTGTATTTGAGTCAGCACTATTGGTACGTCACTTCTAAAGCAATGAAGAAGTGCGGAGGGCTTTGAAAAACCTCCTTCGCTCGCTGGGCACAGATTTGTATCAGGATGGTTTTTTGAAATTGATTTCACGGTACGACAAATGTTTCAATGTCGGTGACTAATACGTTGAAAAATAGCCAAAAGTTTGTATTTTGTTTTGCCATTGTATGTTTCTGATTGTAATACAACCTCCTGGTGAAAAAGCATGACGAATCTTACATTCGGAATGTCCCTCGTATTAAAAGCAACCTAAGCAGGCCAGAAGAAAGGGATCTGATAATTTGAGGGAAAATGAACGAAGCAAAATTGAGCGAAGGACACCGAAAAATCAATCCAATATAAATGAACTAATGATTCAACAGAAAATCCGTAGACACAGCATTCAAAATAAACACGTAATCAATGAGCAATTCTAAATTGTCGTCAACGCACAATCATTGTTCATAGTAACAGCTGAGCCATGAATTTTCGGAATTTCTGTTTTTATCTCGATGTCACAATTTCTGGACGTTCGCAAGATGATCATGAAAAAAACTAGGATCTTCGTGAAGGCTCACCAACTTTAAGAGTATTGTTAATCTTTGGCTCCTCGGTCTTTAGACGCATGTAAACAGTGATCCGCAATTAAACATAAGAGAGTAATTCTCAGTTATATAAAGGGAGATATAATTAAAGAGGAAATTTGATTTAACTTTTGTGGTGAAAACTTAAAAGCAAAAATGATAATAGATTACTTATTTTGAAACGGTACTATAGGTAATTCTTTATAGGGTAATTTCTGAATATTTTTCCCGCGTCAATTTTACTCAGACAGATTCTATCCCAGACAGCAATTTTAGTTTGCAGCAAATTTGCAGCAGACTTGCACTGCAAATCTGCAAGCCTAATGCAAATTTGTCACGACAAGTGTGCAAGTGTGAAACAAGCTTGCAGCAAGTTAACGCAAGCCTCGAGGTCACCATAGGACGAACTTGCAGCAAGCTTGCATTGCAAACTAATTGCAAATTATAGCAAAAACAGAGTACGAACACAACCCAGGATAGAACTCGCGACCTAGCGCTCGGGAAGCGGGCGCTGTAACCATTCGGCCAGTTAAACGCTGAGAGGAGAAGATAGATTTCGCTAATACATTGTTCGATTCGATTCGCATACGATTTATTTTAAACTATTTTCTTGATTTCGTTAATTTTTTGAGTAGCGAATATGATTTGAAGTCAAAGAGAGAGCGATTTTCGCTAATAACTACGTTCTGTTAGTAGAATAAATTATGAAATTAAAGTTCAAAAGTAATTACTTTAAAATGGGATAAAATGTGTAAGTTTATTTTTCAACAAACATTGACTGTTTTTTAGATTTAATTTTGTTTATAAACGTTAAAATTTCAACATTAAGAAAAAGGCGATATAGTTTTCTTTAAAGTGCGAGTGATATATTTAGTAAAAAGATGGAAAATGTTTCAAAATTTTTTTTATAAAAAAGTTAGTTTTTTTACAAATTATCATTGATTTATTGAATTAATAAAAAGAAGGACGGTCTAGGAGATGCTATTAAAAATCGGATGTTTTTTTTTAAAACAGAGACGAAGATAGTTATCTCTTTTGTGCTGTCTTTGCGTCAAGCTTGTTTTGCAAACTTGCAGCAAGTTTGATTTGCAAGGGAGGTGGCGCTAGTTGTCACAGCGAACTTGCTACAAGTTCGTTTCAAGTTTGACGCGTCAAATTTTACCATCACAAGGGAATATCAAGTCAAAATCAAACTTGCTGCAAACTTACGTGCTATCTGGGATACTTCTTAATTCATCACAATGATAATTTTAACGTAGGACTACATTCCTCCCATTGAGGTCTCAGGAAGGAAATTGATTCACACGCCAAAAAGCCACAAAACTTGGTATTGGAGATCCTCTATATTTCGGTAACTGCATATGTTAAAAACATAACTAATGTCTTATTTTAGAGATAAAGGGTAACAACAGAAAGTTACAAAAAAAATTTGAAAATCGGAATTTTAGTTCAGCGACTACTGAGTCACAATATTGGGCAAAAACACGCGAGAATTGGTGACGCGATCCTCTATATCTCGGTAACTACATATGTTGAAAACATAGCTAATGTCTTATTTTAGAGATAAAGGGTAACAAAAGAAGTTACGAAAAAACTTATGAGAAACTTCGAGAAACAAAAGAGTCACGCGAGAAAAGTAGTACTACGCCTTTAACATCAGCGGCCTTTTGAAAAGGCAGGCTCCCGTCATTTTTTTCTCATATTTGAATTTTATATGCTCAAGGGTACAATGGACGTTAAAAATGTGAAAAATCGATAAGAAATGGGATTTAATTATTTTAGTCTTTTATTAATAAACAGATTATCAGTGATCGTCTGGTAAAAAATTTCGTCGTCGAATAGCGCTTCACATGCGCAGTAAATTTTGCGAAGAATGAAAAAGAAGCGAAGATTCATATTTGGTTATAACTTTTATATTTTTGTCCACACTTATCAGTGGTGCAAAATATAATTTCTAAACCGTTAGAGATAGACATATAGTTCCAATTTGAAAAATGTTTTAAATGAAGGGAAGAATTATAATTTATGTTTTTAAGCGAATAAATATATTCTTGAAAAAGTTACGAAATCTAACTTTTTATACAGTCCCCCGGTCCTATCAATCATATTTAGTCAAATATTCCTGACACTCTAATGTTTTAGACAAAAAAAGACCCACTCTTCAGCGACTAAAACTGAGCGAGTTATGGAGCTTTGAATATCGCTGACTTAGACCACTTTACGCCATTTCAATAGCCGTCTTAAAGACGATCCACTAATCAATGCGCAGCACTTGCTCGACGAGGCCGCTGATTGGTTAAAAATCATGAAATTGAAAGCTCCATAACTCGCTCAGTTTTTGTCGCAGAACAGTGGGACTTTTTTGTTTAAAATGTTAGAGTGTCACAAATAGTTTACTAAATATGACTGATAGGACCGGGGGACCGTATAGAAAGTTAGAAATCGTAACTATTTCAGAAATATATTTATAGACTCAAAAAACATAAAATATAATTCTTCCCTTTATTTAAAGCATTTTTTCAATTGGAACTATATATCTATTTCTAACGGTTTAGAAATTATCTATTGGATCAAGATGAGTGTATAAGTATGCCTAACTGATCTGCAAAGAATTCTTCTTGTCCCATATAATAAAAAGTCTGTCGTAATTAATGTAAATGTTGCCGGCAAAGTTTGAAATCAGGCATTCTATAGAATGCCTAGGCATTGTATAGAATGCCTAAAACTAGCCGGGAATGTATGAAACGATTTATATTTAACACATTTCCTAGGCATTCTATAGAATGCCAAATGACAAACCGGCAAAGTATGAAATAAGTCGCCGATTTGATTATATAAGAAATAAAGTTAAGTGCAATTCAAAATTAAATCATTTGTTTCCTTGATGTAATAAGTAGATTCACAATTTATTTTGTTTTCTTTAATAAGAAAGGCATAAACTTTGATATGAAAACTTTCATTTTGCTTTACGAATTTTGAATAAAAGATTTTTTAGTGGTACTCTTTTATTATTTTTTCTAAATAACATTTGCATTGTTGAGGAATGCACGCCTTTTAAATAATAGCCTTATTATGAACTTTTTTTCATACAGTAGAGTCTCCCTACAACGAAGTCTCCCTACAGCGAATTTCTCCCTATAACGAAATTTTTAATCGGAATGTTAAATATCATTCAAAATATTCTCCATATAACGAAGTGGTTGTCTCCCTATAACGAATTTTTTTCAGACCTTTATCTTTTCGATTTTTGTCATTTTTGAAGAAAGTTACTAATTTCTGTACAAACAAATCGCTCACACGTGCCTGTTTCTAGAACCACTCGCTTTGTTCATTCCAGCGATAACGCATAACAATAGAATGCTATGTGAAGGGTAATGCAGTTATGGGGACCTGGGTTTCTACGGAGGGAGCAACATTTCTACGGGTCAAGATTCCAAGAATCGGGGTGGAGCGGGGGATGAAACAGCAAATGGATGTTACAATACGCATTTTATGTTTATCCATACTAGTGCATATTGTTCTCTAAATTGGTGAATTGTCTTCACTTTCGAGCAATTTATTTATACAATAAAAATTAATATAATTTTAACAAATTTATAATAAATGTTACTTCATTTTTAATTGACAGTCATAATTAAATATTTTTGAACTTATCGCACATACTAAAAGGTTTGTAATATTTACTTAAATAACTGCAAAAATCTCTAATCTCCATATAACGAAATTTTCTCTATAGCGAATTTTTCAACTGGAACCAAGCGATTTCGTTATAGGGAGATTCCACTGTACTTTGCCTAAATAGCATTTGTCATTCTACAGAATGCCTAGGTATTATATACAATGCCTAGGAAAAGTATATAATAAATCTCATATTACATACTTTGCCTAAAAACGCCCGGCATTCTATAGAATGCCTAGGTATTCTATAGAATGTCGGAATTTCACACATTGCCGGTAACATAAATATTAAGACACGAGACAGTTTTAGTAAGGAGACACTCTCTTTATGTCTAGCGGAAACACTCGCACAGTCAGACTCATTTTTCAACTCCCAATGAATGATGATGCCACATTCGTAAGCATTCCCACGCTTACTTTTTTTAATACAACCATTGGGAAGAGATATTAGAAAGGGAGAGGCAAATAAGAATGTAATGAGAATGTTTCTTTCATTCATCACAGCTACCGGCTTTCGTCGAAAAAATAGCTGGGAAAAACCTCACAAATCTCCCGGCTGCGCTGTTT
>BGPR01051006.1:0-10543 GCA_013235015.1 Araneus ventricosus
TTGATAGAACCCATAGTTTTCGAGATATTTAAGAAAAACTGAAAACGCCCCCTTTTAAACCCCTTCATCGGGGAATTTTAGTATGTCGTTTAGGACACTACACCCAACAACTGTGCCAAATTTCAAAACTACACCATTTTTTTTTTTCTATTCGTCGATTTTTGGCCTTCTTTGACTGGACTAGTATTTCGTTACTGAAGAATGAATGCAGATAGGACCTGTTTCTTGTTGTTCTTATTCCCGCATTGATGTAGTATGTTTTTGCTATTCTTCATAGCTCATTTTATATGCACAGTACTAAGCAATTTGAAATCACTAAATTGAAAATATTCAAAAGAGAGCTTATTAAATTCAAAATGGATTCTTTACTGTCTTATTTCGGCAGTAAATAGTAATCCCTTTTTTAAAGACCATCCACAAATGTTGTTACTGTGCTGATATTTGATTCTTATCGGACTTTTTGACTCGAAAAATTGTATCACTAGATTCCGTTCCTTATGTTGATCAAGTCCCATACAGAATGAAGCAAATTTTAATAGATTGGCAGTTAGCATCTACGTTTCAAGCTGACTGGTACATACTACTATGTTCAAAAATTCCGGAACATATTTTGTTACTGAAGAATGAATGCAGATAGGTCCTGTTTCTTGTCTTTTTCTTTTTTCCCTTTGATGTAACTATCCTCTGTAACTATGTTTTTGTTATTGTTCATACAATGGTGTAAATGCGGATTAAAAGCCTCCTTTTGTCACCTCCTCCAATGACTCTGTCTTTGCACTTTTCGGAACTTGAGAATCGTTTCCTCTTAAACAAAACCTTTACCCGAAGAAAAAAATCACATGGGACAAGATCAAACTAAATAAACCAGCGGGAGTGACCTCCCCGAAACTTTCTCGCATACGACCAGCAATGTGGGGTGGGTAAACACCCTGTTGGTAGGTAAATATTTTTGGGGTATTTACCCAAGGCCTGGTTATTTTGAAAAAAAATTATGAATGGTAATTTACAATGAAACATATAAAATTTTTGAAATCCCAAAAACTTAATATTTCGCAAAAAAATTTCGTATGTTCGCAATTTTTACGCGCGGTGAGGTACCACAACTTTATTTAACGTTTTTGAGTACGAAATCTTAATATAGATATCGCACACCATTTCACTACACCTCTGGTTAATCACAGGAGTCCATCTGGAGAATGTCAAAACGTTTCGTTTTGGGGATTGCCATAATTTCCGAAGCGCGTGTTTGCGGTTCGCTTCAATTTCCGCGAAGGTCAAACGCCAACCATACTCACCAAAATAAAATAAGCGAAACGCTCGCCAACACACAGTCGTAATGTGCATTTTGAACTAAATATGCAATTTGAACACCTGTTTTTCAACCGATTGAGATGAAAATTGGGCACAGATCTATAATTAATGATAGCATCCGCGATATCAAGTTTTATTTATCTAAGCCAAAGGGCTTATGAGATTCAAGTATGCGATTATACAGATCGACAGACAGTCAACCCGTTGACGGATTTGGCCCAAAATTTTATACCGACCTACATTCATGACGATAAAACTGTGTACCAAATTTTATCGATCTAACTATTCAAGTTTTTGAGTTATAGCGTTCACATGACCGCGGACATACAGACAGACTTCCCTTTGACGGATTTTGTGCAAAATTTGACAGAAACCCACAAATTATGTTTAAAGACCACATACCAAATTTCATTCCCGTAGCTCTAATAGTTTTGGAGTTATCGTGTTCACAGACAGACACACAGACATAATTCCAAAATTGTGTTTTTCGGACTCAAGGAGGTCTAAAACGTGGAGATCCGTCAAAATCTCGAGTTCGAATTTTTTGACGATTACAATACTTTCTTTATACACTATATGCCCAAAAGTATCCGGACACTTGCAGATTTTCACATTTTTTAGAATTTCTCCGGAATGGTTTAACCGACTGCCTTTAAACTTCGGACATGTAAAGAATAGACAATAACTCATATTTTACATTGAAGATTCGGTCCTAAGGGCAATTAGGGGGGCGTCTACAAACTGATGAAGACAAAAAAGTTTTTGGCCCATCCCGCTTCACAGAATACTGATAACAAGATGAAACTTTCAGAAATGGTAATGTTTAATGTTCATAATATTTACAGGAATTTTTGTAAACTCAGCGCAAATATTTGGGAAGATATAAAAGTTTTCTTAAAAAATCTCAAATTTTCCCACCTGTCTTTTACTTATAATATGCAGAGTTTTCTGTTATATTATACGAAACTTACAGAAAAGATGACAATATGTGAGAGAAGCATTTGTTTAAAACTTTGGAAAAGAATTGTTGAATATTACAGGAATTATGAGCAATTTTAGTAAATAGTGTTTTACTGCGCATGCGCGAAACATAGTGTAATTTTTCTTTCACAACTTTAAAGCCAGATATATAGGGCAACTTATATAAAAAATTCAGTTCAATATCATTAATATTCAGAAAGATATCGGCATTACAACGAGCAGAATTTTAGCTCCTGTCGAAGAGAAGCTAAAAGATGAGGGGTTGTACACAAATTGATATTTTTTAAACTTATATCTTTAAATAGTTATATTGAATTGTATAGTGGTTAGAATTTGCTGAATACCCATGAACACATCTAATATTCGTAACGAATAAAAAAATATATATGTAGAATTATTAAAATATTTTAAGAAAAGAAATTAATCAGATAAAAAATTGTTTCGCCATAAAATAAATATATTTAAAAATATCGTTTGGCCGTAAAATTGTAATATACAACTTGTTAATAATCATGTAAATAATATAATTAAAGTCATAAAATGTTTGTTATTTATAGTGCCTAATTAGCTGGAATTTAAGTTATGCACGTAATTGATAAGTGTTCATGGGTATGCAGCAAATTCTGACTGCTATACAATTCAATATAACAATTTAAAGATATAAGTTTAAAAAATATCAATTTGTGTACAACCCCTCATCTTTTAGCTTCTCTTCGACAGGAGCTAAAATTCTGCTCGTTGTAATGCCGATATCTTTCTGAATACTAATGATATTAAACTGAATTTTTTTTATATAAGTTGCCCTATATATCTGGCTTTAAAGTTGTGAAAGAAAAATTACACTATGTTTCGCGCATGCGCAGTAAAACACTATTTACTAAAATTGCTCCTAATTCCTGTAATATTCAACAATTCTTTCCAAAGTTTTACACAAATGCTTCTCTAACATATTGTCATCTTTTCTGTAAGTTTCGTATAATATAACAGAAATCTCTGCATGTTATAAGCAAAAAACAGGTTGGAAAATTTGAGATTTTTTAAGAAAACATTTATGTCTTCCCAAATATTTGCGCTGAGTTTACAAAAATTCCCGTAAATATTATTCAAATTAAACTTTACAATTTCTGAAAGTTTCATCTTGTTATCAGTATTCTGTGAAGCGGGGTGGGCCCAAAACTTTTTTGTCTTCATCAGTTTGTAGACGGTCCCCTAATTGCCCTCAGGACCGAATCTTCAATGTAAAATGTGAGTTATTGTCTATTCTTTACATGTCCGAAGTTTAAAGGCAGTCGGTTAAACCATTCCGGAGAAATTCTAAAAAATGTGAAAATCTGCAAGTGTCCGAATACTTTTGGGCATATAGTGTACTGGGCTTCGTATACGAGCAAGTAAAAAGGGAGGATGAATTTCCAGATAGTGACAAACTTTGAGACCCATTATCTCGGAAACTATTAAAGCTAAAAGAAAAATAAAAACATGTATTTGTAGGGTATTTTACAATCTTTAATTTATTGTTCTACATGTATTTTTAAAATTGAATAGTTTTCGAGATATTCAAGAAAAACAAAAAGGGGGGGGGCAGATGAAATCCAAGATGGCGGCGAGAGCCCCCCGCCTCCACAACCGGAGACTTTTAGTACGCTCAACAAGAGCCCCTCACGAACATGTGTACCAATTTTCAAAACTATATGATGTAATGTTCTTTTTCACTTCCATTTTAGGCCTTGCTTGTCTAGACTATGCGGGAAAAGACGTAATTCATTTCCATTTGGCTTACTTTGAGTTTGGCGCATCGTGGTCAAATTTAGCTCTTACGCCAGAAAACACAACACAACCAACCATTATTTGCATTTGGAAAATATTTAAAACGTTCCCGGACATTTTGAGCGCAGTAGTATATGTCTCGAAAGTGTTAAATTTACCCATTAATGCCTGTCGTCCCTTTTTAGGGACGCTTCTAAAAATGCATCATAAACTCACAGAATTTATTTTTTCAACATAAATTTTACAAAAAAGTATTTTTAAGTATTCATTTCAATCGACTATATTCAATCTACGAAAGCCTGTATCAAGTGTTCGGTTTTGTCTTCAAGTCAGACTCGAAAGTAGTTTTTTGCAATTTCAAGAAGAAAAGAGTAAGTTTCTTCCGCAATTATTTATCAATTAATTTATTTGCATTTAACAAATATGTCAGTAAATGACATATTTCCGTTAAACAAATATATCGGTAATAAAATTGTAAGAATATGTCATTTCAGAAATTCACATATGTTTAGATTTTGATAGTTTTTCTGCATTAATAGAACTTTATCTAAATAGAGAGGTTAAGTTTAGACATGAATTTTTCGAGCATGAGTTTTTAGTTATTTTCCAGTTGATTTCACGACATGTAATATTAGTATAGAAAATATTATTGAAAATTTCAACTTGGGCATTAATGGGTGAATCGCGGATTCCTTCATTTTCTCTCTCCGTTCTTCAATTCCCATTCGTCCCAAATATCTGAAGGGATATTGTAAATTCAGAGCCGGCCCGAACAAAAGCGGGGCCCGGTGCAAAGTTGACTTGCGGGGCCTTGAAAAAATTTCGCCCAACAAAATAATTTATTGCTTTTTGCTATTCATTACATTTCACAATTTGATTAAGTAAAGACTAAAAAATTGCATGAAAATAATAAATAATTAAATTATTTTTATAAAGTTAGCGATTTTTTTGTGTTATTAAAATATTAATAAATCAAACAACAAAAATAATTGCTTTATGTATAAAATTTTGCATTCAACTTATAAGTTTACAATATGTGATTTTTGTTTCATTTTGTTATAAGTTTTATAGCAAATACGTTGATAATATCATTATGATTTAGATTTTTGGTTAATGCGGATTCGATAGATAAAATGACTAAGCAAAACAATTGTTCGCCTCTAATGCTAGATCTCAACTAATTTTTTATTATTTTTAATCTTGAGGAAGATTTTTTTTGCAGATACAAGCGTTAATGGTAAGATCAATTTAATTTCTGAACAGAAGTAAAACTTGGATGCAATTTAAATAAATTATTTTTGAATAAATATTGTAAATATTTGAAATATTGTGACCTGGAAGGTAAAAGTTGACGCCAAATTTTGATTTTGTTAAATAGATTAATGCAATTCAGTTTCGTTTTGCGCAATCTGACAGCGGCGTGGTTCCTTGTGCGCTCGCACCTTTCGAAAACCCCTCGTGCTGGTCCCGAATTCACGCATTCCTTTCTAAATAAAAGATAAAATTCCTCCCATTATTTTTTGCAAACTCGGATGATGATATATTAAAAATTGTTCAGTTTGAAAACTTTCAGTGCTAAAACTAAAATTATAAAATGCGAAAATAGTTTCAATTAGAGTTTCAAAACATGAAAGCTGAAGAAATTTAAAATAACTTTTAACTTTGCAGTCAATTGAAAGAGAAAATACCGCCCTTTCAATTTTTCTGACGATTTACGATGTCAGCACATGCATTCAGTATTGAAATAAAATTTTCTGCTGTATGAATGGGATTTTCTTGTATTTTGGATTATCACGTGAATTCTAAAAAGTTGAACTCATTATTTCTTCATAATAACAAACAATTATTTCTTCATATACAAAAAATACTAAAAAAAGATAATCGACTGATCACAAACTTATTTACAATTATACACAACCTACTGATAGTTTCGGTTTAGGATATTTCAATTGAATCAATCTTCAAAATACTTCTTATATTTTAAAAGTTATCCAAATAACTTTGATATGTAGTTTCCCAAAACAATAAAAGGTTCCAAATAAGTAACATTTTATAATGAAAAATGCCCAATGTAAAAGAGCAGAAAACACAAATTTTCGTTTGTTAATAAAAAAAATGTTTTATCTGAAATGTATACAATAATAACCAATAGCAAAAATACTGAAATACAAAAACAAAGGGGAACTACATTGTTTTATAAATTGATAACCTGTTATAATATTCAAATTTTCTTTTGGGAATATAAAAGGAAAGTTTGTTTAATAAATAACTATAAAAAAGAGACAAAAATTAGTACACATGCCTGAAATTTGTCTGCAAGAACAAATGCAGACTATTTTATTTTGCTGTACGGCTGATACTCTGAATGCGAACGATTCAATGGAAAATTAAGCTTCTGAGAAAACTCCTTGGGTTACCCGTCGTGTTTCACACAATCCAATATTCAGATTCACTACTATTGATTAAACTCTGAGGAATAGATGTAACAGATTATCTTTTAACGAGTATCTACGATGAATTCATAGATGCTGGAAAACCACATTTTTGACAAGAAAAGCGAGAAACCCCTGTGAGATATTTGCTTCATCATCGCTTAGAAGTCCTGCTGAATACAAGGGGAACAGATGTGTTCAATTTAGAACTAGATAAGCAGAAAAAGCATTCCCCTAGAGGTGTTTCTTTAATCTGGTCTGGGAAAGACTATCTGCTGGCCATTAGGCGAACGGATGTGGATACGCACACAAGCATTACCCCCCGTGTAACCTGAAAGTAATAGTCTCGGGAACAAGGAATGTATTAAATGTTATCACCTGCAATTTATCTTCAAATGACGGACATCCACTTTGGGGGGCCCCCCCCCCCCTCCCGCACCGAAAAGAGAATGACCATATGATGCCTGCAGCAATAGAACCTGGTTTAGGATTGAACAATGTTATCACTTTTTACCTTTTATTCTGCCCAAGAATCGGAAACATGTGGACCTCCAGGTAGAAAAGGGAATTGTTGGACTGTTAACCACTAAATCTACCAATTACTTTTTTAACAGATCATTGAAGGAAATTTTCAAAAAAGAAAAAAATTCCGATATATTTCTTTAAAGAAAAAATTATTAATCTTTTATGCCTTTTTTCAACATAAAAGTTGGTTGAAAGAATTTTTAAAAAAGGATAAAAATTTTTTTAATGAATTTTGCAAAATCCGTCAGCGGCCTTTCAGAAGCGCGGGGCCTTGTGCGGTCGCAGCGTTCGCACCCACCTCCGGCCGGCCCTGTGTAAATTTACATTTCATTATCAGTATCTTCACCACCAAGTTATTTCGCAAGATCAACAAAAGTCATTTTAGAAATTTCATCGATAAAACAATACTTGGCAGTTGAAGAATCCATTCTCTTGTTTCATAACCAACCAACTGTTCAACAGTCGTTGAAATTACAGGATGGGCTGCGTCCTATCTATACTTGCTGAAAATTGCTAAGGAACATTTTTAAGATTTGGACTTAATAGGAATACATTGGTTCGCAATCAGTTGCGGAGAATCGTCGAAGATTCAGTCACGAGGCCACCAGAAAGGGATAAAGACGAAAATGAAGTTTGACCCATCACAGAAAGCTGATAACGAGATCTCGCTTTCATCAATAGTTATGTTTGATGTGCATAATATTTACATGCATTTTCATAAACACGACACAAATATTCGGGAACATATAAAGGTTTTCTTAAGAAATCCCAAATTTTTCCGCATGTTCTTTGCTTATAACATGCAGAGGTTTCCACCAAATTGTACGAAACTTACAGAATACTTGACAATATATAAAAGAAGCATTGTATTCAAATTTGAATGTTACGGGAAATATGAGCATTTGTGGTAAATAATTTTTTACTGCGCATGTGCGACACGTAGCGCAATTTTTCTTTAATAACTTCAGAGCCAGATATATAGGGGAACTTATATAAAAATTCCAGTTCAATAACCATCAGTACAGAAAAATATCGGAATTGGAACTTGTTGAATTTCCGTACACTTTAAGAGAAGCTGAATGATGAGGGTTCTTCCACAAATTGATATTTTTTAAACTTGTAACGAACTGATATTTTGTAAACTCGAACAGTAATATTGAATTTTATAAAAGTTGCATATTCTGAATACTCATGTATACTTATAAGTTAAATTCATAATTTTAATTACAGTTCGACTTGTAAAATAACCTATGCGCTCATTTATCAAATTGAAACTTCAGGAAATGGAAAATATGAGAAGAAATGACAAGGGAAATCTCGTAAACAAAGATTCTATTTCATAATGACTATGGTATGAAAGCAGAATTTACCAAAAAGAAACCGAATTTTTAAAAATAAATCAATAATTGCCAAGAATATCTTTTCTCCTTCAAAAACATCCTTCTCCTCTATTTGTACACCGCTTCCAATGTGTTCTATTGTTGGACTGGCTTCTGGGACTGAACGTAAGCCTCGCGACGAGTTTTCTTCTCTCACTTACATTGTTTCAAATCGTTGACTTTTTAAAGTGGATTTCAACTTTGGGAAGCAGTACCGGAACACCCCCGTTCATCGAATCTTTCACTCAGGTGCTTTTACGAATATTGACGTTATGTTGAAAAAAGAAGAAGAATCCTTGGACATTAACTTCAAAGCGGAATTTTCACTTTCGCTTTTATGGACATGATGATATTTTCAGGTTGACGTTATTTCTGTAAAGTGCAGAGGCGGCCCGAGGGCAGGGCAAACCGGGCAACTGCCCGTGGCGGGAGGGTGAAAGTGTAAAAAATGGTTTAATAGACATGAGAGCTCCGAAAAAATTCTTCCCTTATTCTGAATAATATCATCAAGCCATATGAACCGTATTTAACGCCTCACTACCACTGGCGGTTTTTCTCATAGGCGCTTCGTGCCTCAAAACTCTGGGGGGGCTCAAAATCTAGTTGCCGTACATCGCAGTGCTAAGCCGGTGGTTAATTTACGACATTGGGAGGGAGGGTTCTAAATACAACTTTGCGCATATGATCTCATATTAGCGAAATTGGCTACTGTCCCTACACACACACCACTCACCAAACGTGGTCTCGTGGAAGAGAATCCCTGTTTGCACAAGATATTGTACAGTATCTCCACAATGTTGTTTGATATTTTGAATGTCGCACAACATCGTAAAAATATCTCTTCAGTATTGAAGAGCATTTTATTGGCACGCTAATTACATTTCCTGAAGCTTCTTGACGCTTCGTGGACAACTGGTGCGCAAAGCATGACCATAACTGATAGCTCTGAAAATTGTTTGAAAACTCCCAACCTGCGAAACAGAACTAGTATTTTTTTTTTTGGGGAGGGGAGCATTCTAGACAGTCACCTGAGCCCATAATCGCAAACCCACTTTTTCATAGTTATTTGTGTTGTGAACATCAAATTTAAATTATGATAACTTTATAAGAAGGATGAAGAAATTTATCAAAATAGAGAATGTTAAACCTAGAGAAGGTCTCTCAACATAAGTTGAAATTTCAACTTTAGAAAATTTTTAGAACGGCAACATAGTAAGTTAATGTTCGAATCAAAGAAGTTCCTGTGAACGCAATTTTTTTCGTTTCTGCTGCCGCCTTTTCGATTTTTTACAAATGTCCTTAGCATCAGCATCAAGATTTTATGATTGGAAATCACATGAAAAAAAAAATCACATGAAACTAGCTTTGCGTGGAGTTCAGTAAAAGAAGAAGATTAGGATAGATTGTAAATTTGATTTTTTTTTAGATTGTAAATTTGTTTTGAGAAATTTTACGGATAAAAATAGCAATAAATGTTAATTTTTGAACAGAACTTACAATACTGTTTTAAAATAAAGTAAACTATTTTTAAAATAAATTTGTTGAATACATTATTTTAGTTTCAATAAGACCTATATAAACTTAAATATATCTGAAGTTCAAAAATTCTCACCATAATATTGTTAAGTCATATTTGCTTGATAAGCATTTAGAATACAGACGCAATAGAATTTTTTTAAACATACGTTGGTTATGTGTGTTGGGAGGGGGGGCGCCATATTGTTACTTTGCCCGGTTAGTAAATTTACCTCGATCCGCCTCTGTTGGCAATGGTACTCTTAACATGGTATCTTATTAGGCTTTAAATAATTGCGCTAACATTTTGTCTGTCTTTCGCTCAAATAGGCAACTGGGGGATTTTAGTACAGATATAGCTAGAATCCTGGACTTAGTTGGTACATACTCTTCTCTCTCACTGTTTGGTCCATCATTTTTTTTTTATTGTCATGTAAACTTTTTCAAACGTGGAATTTCAGGATTTATGAAATGTAGTTTCATTACCTTTCTCTAATTTTGTCTTGGAACAAATAAGTCGTCTAAAGATTACTTATATGGGTGATATGATTAGATAGTATAACATCCTTGAATATTAATTGCCTTGATACTTCACAGTTAACATTTTTATTTTTAAAAATTCAGCTAATTTTTTTT
>BGPR01051007.1:0-10923 GCA_013235015.1 Araneus ventricosus
TCATTGGTTCGGTTACGTATTTGCTGTATCATGCGTGCTGTATGTTTTATAGGTTTTTTATGACATGTTTGTTTTTATATAACAAATTGAGGTGTAATGGTTTCTATATTTTGATCGTCTCTGCCAGCTTTATTACACTCATATACCATTTCGAGGTAGATTTAAAACTTGGTAGGGTTAAATAAAATAAAAAAATATAACATTTCACTATTCCTTTGCCAGAGCCAGAGTTCATCTGCAGCATTATCCTTTTTTTGCCAGGACAATGACCCATATTACATCGTCTTACCAAATTAGTTGTTACTCCGTTAAAGAAAATTTATTTCAGTAGTTTATTTTCCCATCTGATATGTTTTTCTCTCAGTATGGAAGAAAAAAGGCATATATTTCATATCGTTTCAACTTTATTCAGATGTATTCTTCCGTGAAAGTTAATATTCGTAATGATTAACTTTTAAAAAATATTTAATAATATTTTACGCTGCATCTTTTTTTTTTTTTTGTACGCGTTCACATTGATTCTATGGATAACAAGTATTGATCTGAAGATAAAATCAACAGATTTCTGTGGTTAATACGGAGTCTAATTTGGAATTTTACTCTTCTCAGTCTCTCATTAATTGTACTCATGGCAATCTCTTTGAAAAAAAACTGAATTCTTTAAGTTTATATTTAGAGGAAGAACTTATACAATATTTGCAAAGAAAAGCCCACATCCTATTTACTGGTTGCAGGAGTATGAAAAATTGTTTCCTCCATTTAAATTCCTTATATCCTATTTTGAACTTATCTTTGTTCAGTTATTTATTTCAATTTATGTCTGCAACATTTCATTGTCTGGAATAAAACCAATTAGGCAAAATCAATATTATTAGTCCTTACGATTTCATTTCAGAACTTGAGTTTTATATCATTGTTGTTGAACATAACCACTTCATTTTGTGAATACACTTCAAAAAGAATTTCGGAGTCCTTTGGGTCTGGAATAATCAGGTTTTATTTACAGCAGTCTATCATACATGAAAACAGAATCGTGAAGACAAAATGAAAGTCTCATATATATGAATTTTTAAGACATTCAGTAATTTTTATGAATTTTAAAATAATTTTAAACGAATTTAATGAAAAAATATACCTCAGGATTAATTGCGGAAAGTTACAATGGCCAGCCTCTGAGTTCGATACCATACTGAAAAATCCTCCGCATTGCTACAAATCAAAACATTAATCTTTACGGGCATATGAAGTCAATAAACTCTAGAAATCATTGTATTTTTCTATAGAAAAATTCCTGTCTCAGATCAAACCATTTCCGTCCAAAATAGCAAAAGTATCGATCACATCACTGTTAGATGGGACTCATTCTGTAGTAAAATAAGTAAGTATTTCAAAATTGCAACATTCAACCTTTCATCATAAATTACTCCTTTTTAGATAATCATTTAATTTATAGAAATTTAAGTACTATTTTCCTTACTAAAGTAGTAATATACTAGCAATATCTTAAGAATTATAGTAGTAATTTTGGTGAATTTGTAGAGACATTCAATTTGTGATAATCAGGTTGCATATTTAAATTTCGGTGCACGTCGTTTCAGGTCAGTTCTTGAAAGAACAATTTCAGCTTGGTGCTTTTATATTCTTAAAATATTTAAATGAATCATCATTAATTTTTTAAAAAACCAAAATCATTTGCGATGCAAAATCATAAATTCTAAAATTTCTCCTTTCTCGATTGTTTTGACAGCATGCAGGCGCGGGAGCAGGTCCCAAAGGGGTGCAGTGGTCAAGAAATTACAACGGGATGGTTTCCGCCTTTCTTCGGTTTGCTCGAAGGCCCGAGACCGTAAAACTTCTGAGTCCGCGGACATTGCTATGACCCACAGGAGCCTTTATCTCGATGGTCCGGCAATTTCAGTTATGTGTTTCACTAGATTCGCCACTCATTAAACCAAAGAAAAAAGCAATGGCTGCATGAAAACGGTAATTTTAGAATGAAAAAGACTTCATTAATTTCAACGCGGTTTGATTGGACTGAAAAGCTCAAATGATCTATTCATTTTGCGTCAGTAATAAATAACAGTCCTTCCGGAGTTCTAAATTTGTGATTTAAGTATACTGTTGTAAACAAATGTGTAGTAGACTTCAAACGTCAATGCTTACTGGTTTGACTGAAAATATTATCATCACGTTACCGTGGTCCAGGTCTGTTTTCAGCGTCGAAACTAAAAGCAGCAGACACCAGAAATTTTCAATTTAAAGAAGATGGACTTCAGTTGTACCCCGTGTGAAATTTCATAACAATCGGTTGGATACTTCTTGATTTTTAATAATTTATATAACCCCTTTCCATTGTTCTACAGGGAGGAAATTGTTTGAATCCAGGCAAAAGATAATAATAGTTGTGTATATATATATATATATAAAAATCCCGCAAATTTTGTATGTGGGCTTTTTTTTATTTTGTTGAAGTCCTGATTCCACGGGCAACGCCGAGCGCGTACTGCTAGTAATAAATGATTTTTACTGCGCATGAGCAAAAGCTAGTCTAATTTTTCTAACAACTTCAGAGCCAGATATAGAGGACAACTTATATAAAAATTCCAGTTCAATATCTTTAAGATTCAGAAAGATATCATCATCATTTTGGCCAGCGCTGTTTTATTTTAAATGTAATCTGCTGCCTCTAGATGGCGTTTGCGCACCCATGTTTCTAGGTAATTTTGGAAGCTTATCGTATACCTGACCTACATTTTCATTTTTGCCAGATATTTTTGAAACACCCTGTATAAATTGTGTTAACTGACAGTAATAAGTCACCTGTTCTAGCAGTGGTATGTGCAATTTTCGAATTATTAAGGCTTTTGAGAAAATAGTATTAAGGTGTTCAGTAGTAATACAGATGCTTTCGCAGAATTTTGCTCTTCGTCTGAGTCACGGCATAGCCATTTATAGAGAGCATATCGAACATGTCATAAACTAATTTCGAATATCTGTAGTTACTTTTAAAATTTGAATAAAATTTTTGAACTCGGTAGTTTTTGAAAATTTTATTTTTTTATTTCATATAGCTCAATAATTGTCACCCTGTATATGTAATGCTTTCAGAGAACAACAATGAAATTTTGCGCCAGGACTGAAGACAAGCTTAATCCGCCCCCGTTTGCTTGTATAATTCGTATACGAGAAATTAAAAAAACTGTAGCTCACGATACGTTAAGGAAATGACTACAAACCTATCACAATTAAATTTAGAATATACTGGATTAAATTGATCAGAATGACACAATGAAAATTCAATTAAGACCTTAACTCATCACTCTTTCAGTGTGTTCATTCAGAGCATCGAACGAGGTGTACCTTTGTGGTCACTGCGCGCTCTGCATAAATGACACTCTTTCCTCGTCGTGTCTAACCACGTCGTTGAAATTTTCCTTGGAAAATCATAATCAATGAATTCATATTCGGAAGCATTATTTTTCGCATAAAAAGAATTTCAGTAAAACAACATGAAGAATAAAGTATATAAAACGAGATAAAAACATTGAAGCCGAATTTGCTTTAATATGCGATGATCGACGGCGAAATAATGCTGGGCGGCTCCTTTTTACTTTCTCGTAAACGAAGTATACAAAGGGAAAGTATTGTAATCGTCAAAACATTCGAACTCTAGATTTTGACGAATCTCCACGTTCTACACCTCCCCGATTTCGGAAAACACAACTCTAGAATTATGTCTGTATCCAGTCGGATTTCCTGTGCCAACAAAGAGGTTAAGTGGTAAAACCGCTGAGCTGAAGTTTTACAAAACGTTCCGACGAACTTTGAACTTCTTTGCATTGACGGATGGTTCGACAATGAGGGGTAGGAAATAAAAAGAATAATCAAGAGGCGAGGAAAAAGTTTGGGGAGTCCCTGAACTAGATGGTTTGCTGGGTCTGATTTACTTTTGAACCGCTCCCCCTAAACTTTCTCGTATACTTTCTAAGTGGAGATTCGTCAAAATCTCGAGTTCGAATTTTTTTGACGATTACAATACTTTCTCTTTGTATACTTCGTATACGAGAAAGTAAAAAATTGCGCCCCTATGGAACTACAATGTAAGCATTCTAAAAAGAAGAAAAGATATATGGTCTTTTTTTACATTTTTAACGAATGGCCAAAAAACAGTGTAACTCGGAAATTGACACAAATAGTTATAATAACTTTTCACTTCAAATAATATTTACCACAATAACAGATTGCTACCAGTACGCATGCGCATGAGAATCGGATTAAAAGAAATTGAATATGCAATTTGAACGCCTCTTTTTGACGGATTTGGCCCAAAATTTTATATGGACCTATATTCATGACGATAAAACTGTGTACCAAATTGTATCCATCTAGCTATTCAAGTTTTTGAGTTATAGTGTTCACATGACCGCGGGCATACAGGCAGACGGACTTTCCGTTGACGGATTTTGTCCAAAATTTGATAAAAAACCTACAAATTATGTTTAAAGACCACATACCAAATTTCATCCCTGTAGCTTTAATAGTTTTCGAGTTATCGGGTTCACGGACAGACACATACACAGACAGACATGATTCCAAAATTGTGTTTTTCGGACTCAGGGAGGTCTAAAATGTGGAGATCCGTCAAAATCTCGAGTTCGAATTTTTTGACGATTACAATACTTTCTCTTTGTATACTTCGTATACGAGAAAGTAAAAATCAACATCAATACAAAAATATAAAAATTACTTACTTTTACATGCTATATAACATCAAACTAAGATTTTTCCTTTTAACATTTATTGCTTTAAAAAATCTGTTATGCGTCTTTGCTTCTGCTGTTTGTTCATCTCTTGTCGTATATCGACACAAATTTTACAGTAATGTCACAGTAATCAAATCCTCTTTGCCCCATATAATCTAACAAAGTTTCCACAGATTGTAGAGCAGCAGAATGAGAAATTGTATTTCCCTCATTTAGTACATCTTCTGCATCAGTGCTAGCTAATTCTCCATTATCAAGATTTTGAAGGATTTCTAATTTTTGTTTAACATTTAAAGCGTTTCGTTTTCGTTTCACACCACTCATTTTTAGCAGCAAAAAATTTCACGTTACTAACTCACCATAAACGAGACGCAAAAACTAAAGGAACACCTGCGAAAGTGAGAGAAGACGAAGAAGTTAAAGAATGACGTATCAGGTAGAAGCGTGTTCGTGCGAGAATGAGCTAGTAGGAAGTGGATGATTCATTTCTCGGAAAATTAGGGGTTGAACCGGTAGAGATTGCACGTGGAGGAAGAAAAAAATCTGTTCTCTAGCCTCCACCGTCACGGCTCACTAGTTTCACGGAATGAATCTCTCGATCAAACATCGACATCGATTTTACATGTATGATAAGCCTGAAAATATTTATCTTTAAATTTTTTTTTGTGAGTCCGGAATGAGCACGGATAATCCGCAAACCGGATAATCCGCGCACGGATAATAGAGAATATAGTGTAGTACAATTCTTAGAGCAATGCCCAAGTTTAGAGCAAAATTCACACAGACATTGCCTTTTATATATATAGATTACTGGAGTAGCCTTGAAAGTTTTGTGCTCATTAGTACATAAAATTAGATTGTTTTTTTGGTTTTTAGAATTTTTTGAGAAACTTTTCTAATTAATTCAAAAATTCCGTTGCGATTTTTTTTCTCATTTTGTTCAGGCAATTTGTCCCTCGATTTTTTTACTCCGGGCACGGACCAACGGAGTGTTCGATCGACCCTGATGGTCGCACGTTACTTACACGTTGTGTATGTCATCTTAGCACGCAATACTCTATAATGTAGTTATAAATATGTTGCTAACTTGTAAAATTTTAACAAAATATTTTAGTTAAAGTTATTAAATTTTCGGAATTTCAATCGGGACGCTGGCTAGGAAAAAATGAAAATAAAATAAAAATTCCGAAACAATGAAATAATCAACTGCTTCAGAAAAGATCTTAAATAATATAAATTGGTGCAACCATTTTTTACTTTTTCGTATACGAAGTATACAAAAAGAAAGTATTGTAATCGTCAAAAAATTCGAACTCGAGATTTTGACGAGTCTCCACGTTTTAGACCTCCCTGAGTCCGAAAAACACAATTTTGGAATTATGTCTGTATGTCTGTCTGTGTGTGTGTCTGTCTGTGAACACGATAACTCAAAAACTATTAGAGCTACGGGGATGAAATTTGGTATGTGGTCTTTAAACATAATTTGTAGGTTTCTATCAAATTTTGGACAAAATCTGTCAACGGGAAGTCTGTCTATTTGTATGCCCGCGGTCATGTGAACGCTATAACTCAAAAACTTGAATAGCTAAATGGATAAAATTTGGTACACAGTGTTATCGTTATGAATGTTTCGTATAAAAGTTTGGGCCAAATCCGTCAAAAAGAGGCGTTCAAATTGCATATTCAATTTCTTTTAATCCGATTCTCATGCGCATGCGTATTGGTAGCAATCTGTTATTGTTGTAAATTTTATTTACAACAATAAATAATGTTTTCAAGCATCAATTGTTAACAATTTTTTTATTGTTGTAAATCAAACCGATCTCATTATTTCAGCAAATCTTTTATTCACGCGCTTTTGCAATTGTTACGGTTGTGGTAGTATAAATTGTTTTCTTGTTAATTCAATTCCAAAGCAGAATTTTCGCTTTAGTATTCATTGCATTGCCTATTTTATCGCGCCTGCTTCAAAGTAATATTTTTTGAAACGTGGCAACAGATATTTGATTTCAGGTTTGTTTGTTTTTTTGTTTTACTTTCTCGTATACGAAGTATACAAAAAGAAAATATTGTAATCGTCAAAAAAATTCGAACTCGAGATTTTGACGAATCTCCACTTAGAAAGTATACGAGAAAGTTCAGGGGAGACCACTCCCGCTGGTTCTTCAGAGTTACTCAACCACATTGGTCATAATAGGTAATCCTCTTCAACGCAGAACAAAAGTTGGGGAACAGAATTCTTCGGAAGCTAACTTTAAATAAATAAATATAAATATTTAATATAAACCAAAAGTCCCATTTGGATCCTGGGACAGTCATGATGCAGCGGGCGATCAAGTCATTTAATACACAGTGCAAAAGTTGGTAATTTAAAATTAGCTTTTTCATATACAGTGATCTCTCACTTATAAGCGGGCGCAGGGGACAGCGAAAAAATCGCGCATAAGTGAAAAACCACAAAAGGTTGCTTAAAAGTGTATATCATCAATACAGTGTACATCTATTGTTAACTAATACTATGTATATACTACTGAAAAATCTAAATAAGATTAGTTTCAAAATGCAAATACGAGTATAACTTCTGTCAATCATTTTTTAAGAAAACAAAGAAAATGGAAATGATCCAGATTTTTCAAAATCTCTCTCAATGTCGATTCTGGGACATTAAAATGCTCCGCTAAAGCTTTTTTCGAGGCGAAAGGATTTGCTTCGAATTTTTTTAATAACATCCATTTTAAACGAAAGCGACATTTTCGTTCTTTTCGCCATTTTAAAGCGTAACCATCTAACCAAAACTCCAAAGGTTGTTCTTTCGTTAGCGATCAATGCCACGTGGTACGTACAGCACTACCCTCTCTAATTGGCTGCTGTATAAATGCGATTTTTACTGACGTCAATCACAAGAACCCCCACGTACATCCCTGTGTATAAGTTAGAGGAATATGTTCCTGGAATGTGAACACTAGAGGAAAGACGAGGGAATGGATTCCTAGAAGCAGAACAAAAAGGGTTTAAATTCTGCTGAAAAAAACTTTTTAAACTAAGAAAATGTTTGCAACGCGCATAAGTGAGAGGTGCTTTTTTAGTGCGGCGCATAAATGAATAAGAGTTATCATTGTTTTCCTATATCCCTGGCCGGGACAGCGAAAAAAACGCGCATAAGTGAGAGGTGCTTTTTTAGTGCGGCGCATAAATGAATAAGAGTTATCATTGTTTTCCTATATCCCTGGCCGGGACAGCGAAAAAAACGCGCATAAGTGAAAAACGCGCATAAAAGAGAGCGCGTATAAGAGAGAGGCCACTGTAACTTTAAAAAGTTAATATATCTATACTTGTAAAAGGCAATGTTTGTGTGTGTGCGTGTGTGTGTTTGTCTGCGATGTCCAGATGAAGCTATCGCACTTACAGCCATGAAATTTGGCACACAGATAGTCGTAATGGTGACTGAATGCACCTCGAAGCCGAAATTTTAAAATTTAATCTAGAAATTTTTTATTTAATGTTTTGTGTTGTTTTGGGTGATTTTTCGCACTAATTTCTCAATAGAATGGTTTCAAATAACTGTACGAAAACAATAGATACACCATCGGAAAGAGCACGCGATTTCCGTTCTAATGAAGTTAGTTTTGAATTTCTAAAGCAATTTACTGAATTTTGAGAAATTTCTAAAAAATACCCAGTTTTGGCATCGAGATGTTACTTTTGATTTTAAATTTGTTGCATCCGACTTTCTAATAACACTATTAATTTCAATTTTTTTCAGCTTATAACTAGAACGGTTCTGTCAGATTTAAAACAAGAACGGTTAAAATATCTTTCCCCGTGTTTTTTTAATTGATTTTTTTCTGGACGGTTGAGAGTTATTTTTCTCGATCGAGTTCCTCGCGCGGCACTTCTTCGAAATGTAGCTGGTTGAATTAAACAATTTTGATTGGCGGACGCGCAGGATACGTCATGACCTTCACCTGACTGAATTACTTCGATTATTATTTTGGGATTCAATTTTATATTTTGCTTGCTGTATAATAATCATTTTCACGTTCCAATTTTGTAATATTGTTTTGGATTAACGTACTCTGTACTGTAGCGCTAAAAAAAAAATAAGCAGGAAAATCAAATAATGTGTATCTTTTGTTTTAAAAACTTTTTCGTATCATTGTTGTCATTTTTCCCCCAGTCCTGATTCCACGGGCAACGCCGTGCGCGTACTGCTAGTTTAATATATTTTTAATATGAGCTATATCCTTATATATAAGTAAAATTCGGGATACATCCTGGTACTTTTCCCATCTGGGACAAACAGTCAAATTTGGCTAAATCCCGACTAATCCTGAACGTCTGGTCATTTTGTTTCAACACAAGATAGCTTCCTAAATTAGTTCAGCTCTGAAATACTGAAGAATTCGGAAGCAGGAGTGACCTTGAAGGTTTTCTCCCGCCCAATATTTTTCTGAGTGACCCGTTTGGAAATTGCGCGCTTCCGTTTTAGAAGCGTTGGCTTAAACGAAGCCAAACAAAAACATTCGGTGTGGGCGATGTAAGCGTCAGCCACGAGGCGGCGCCACCTGGCCCATCGATCGGCCTCTTCCCGCAGAAGCCCCGGCTGACCGGAGCTCAGACATGGACGCCGACCAACGGGATCTCAAAGGTGAGAGCTCTCTTTTCATTCTTCCGCAACGCCCCCCAGACCCAGGGGGTGCTCGACAACCGGTCATCCCTCTTGAGGAGAGGGTGTCATCTCTTTTGAAGGGTTGTTCATATTCTGACCGATAAAATACATCCGGTTGGGCTGCAACAGGCTTAGGGCTCATCAAGCCCAAATCTCAGCCCCAGCATCAACCTCTACGTCAACCCGGGGGATGATTCATTACAAACATTTCGTCAACATACTTAAGTGTTTTGATCCAAAACTCCTTGAGACGGAATCGAATAAAGACAGTTAGTTATCGGTGTTTTTAGTGAACTTCTAAATCAAAATAAAATAACGTTTTAATTTGTTTACATTCGTTTTTAAAATGAAAACAACTTAGGCGTTAATAAGAAAAACAGTATTCTGCATTCAACAGTATTCTGCCTTTTCTTATAATTTCCGTCTCAATCTAGATACAGGTTTTGGATGATACCAGGCTAGCCATATTGGCCTTTTTAAGGCCTTTTTTAAAAGCCATTGGCCTTAAGAATCTTTATTTGGCCTTAAATTCATGTTTGGCCTTTGTTTTGGCTTTATTTTTCCTTAAGACTTTTAGAACGATTCTTAGAATGTAATTTTAGTATTTTTCTAATAAATTTTTGAACATTGAAATATAATATAGAACGTTTTTCTTAGCAAGAGTTGACAAGAACTGAATTCCTTTTTCTTTCTTTTTTTGAAAGTCCCTCATGAAGATGTTTTAAAAAATTTCCCTTAAATTTTAGTTTAAAAGAACAGTATTATGCATGTGTCAATCTAGTGGGATACCTTTTTGTGAAGGAGAGTCGTTTTCTTATAACAAAATAATAGGGGAATGTGCGTTTTAATGAAATTTTCAAATTTGGCCTTTTTTGGCCTTATTTTAAAGACCGTTTGGCCATATTTTGCCATTTTGTTCAGGCAATCCTGGCTGAAACAGTTTGTAAGAAGTGAATTAATTACAAATAAAAAATTAATTAAATTAATTTATTAATAATGAATTAATTAATAATTTATCAAATTGTTTTTAATTACAAATTCATTTTTTTCATTTTAATAATGTTATTACTGAAGAGTTATTTTTTAATTCGCATTTTCGTTTTGTAATATTTTATCGTTAATTGTTTTACATTCCCTTGGTCAAGTCCTGTGTTTTTGTTGTCCTGTGTTGCTCGAAATAGAAAATTCGCAAATTGATTTTTGTTTTTTAACCCAGATCTGAGAAAAAGTTTTAGAGGAAGCTAACAGATTTCAATATTGGGGAAACAAACATAAAAATTAGATGGGCAATTACAATGTTTTTTCTATAAAAATACATTTCTATTTAAAATTTTTTCAATAGTTATATAAATTTCATAAATACTGTTTTCTATAATTCAAAATTTCTATATTTCTAATACCAAATCAGAATTCTTCACCCACCGCCATTCTATATTAAATAAAAATAAAAATCCCTTTCGGCAAGTTGGAAGGCGAAAGTATAGATTCCTT
>BGPR01051008.1:0-10923 GCA_013235015.1 Araneus ventricosus
AAAGATGACAATATGTTAGAGAAGCATTCGTGTAAAACTTTGGAAAAGAATTGTTGAATATTACAGGAATTATGAGCATCTTTAGTAAATAATGCTTTACTGCGCATGCGTGAAACATAGCGTAATTTTTCTTTCACAACTTTAAAGCCAGATATATAGGGCAACTTATATAATAGTATTCAGTTCAATATCATTAGTATTCAGAAAGATATCGGCATTACAACGAGCAGAATTTTAGCTCCTGTCAAAGAGAAGCTAAAAGATGAGGGGTTGTACACAAATTGATATTTTTTAAACTTATATCTTTAAATAGTTATATTGAATTGTATAGTGGTTAGAATTTGCTGAACACCCATGAAGACTTATCAATTGCGTGCATAACTTAAATTCCAGCTAATTAGGCACTATAAATAACAAAAATTTTATTACTTTAATTATATTATTTACAGGATTATTAACAAATTACATATTACAATTTTACGGCCAAACGATATTTTTAAATATATTTATTTTATGGCGAAACGATTTTTTATCTAATTAATTTCTTTTCTTAAAATATTTTAATAATTCTACATATATATTTTTTTATTCGTTACGAATATTAGATGTGTTCATGGGTATTCAACAAATTCTCACCACTATACAATTTAATATAACTATTTAAAGATATAAGTTTAAAAAATATAAATTTGTGTACAATCCCTCTTCTTTTAGCTTCTCTTCTACAGGAGCTAAAATTCTGCTCGTTGTAATGCAGATATCTTTCTGAATACTAATGATATTGAACTGAATACTTTTATATAAGTTGCCCTATATATCTGGCTTTAAAGTTGTGAAAGAAAAATTACGCTATGTTTCGCGCATGCGCAGTAAAACATTATTTACTAAAAATGCTCATAATTCCTGTAATATTCAACAATTCTTTTCCAAAGTTTTACACAAATGCTTCTCTAACATATTGTCATCTTTTCTGTAAGTTTCGTATAATATAACAGAAAACTCTGCATGTTATAAGCAAAAAACAGGTGGAGAAAATTGAGATTTTTTAAGAAAACCTTTATATCTTCCTAAATATTTGAGCTGAGTTTACGAAAATTCCTGTAAATATTATGCACATTAAACAATACCATTTCTGAAAGTTTCATCTTGTTATCAGTATTCTGCGAAGCGGGGTGGGCTAAATACGTTTTTGTCTTCATCAGTTTGTAGACGGTCCCCTAATTGCCTTCAGGACTGAATATTTAGGATAAAATGTGAGTTATTATCTATTCTTTACATATCCGAAATTTAAAGGCAATCAGTTAAACCATTCCGGAGAAATTCTAAAAAATGTGAAAATCTACAAGTGTCCGGATACTTTTGGGCATATAGTGTAGGTTGCCCACTTCAATAAAAGCCACCTCCCTTAACTTCAGTACGAATGCTGCTATAGTCATGAAAGCAAAGTCTAGGCACACTAAAACGTCTATGCGCTATGCGATGAGACCACTATCAGCGCCACCTGGCGACAAACTCCGGAGTTAGAGTTCCTATCTCGAAAACGGTACAAAATAGAGGGAAAATGTCGATTGCAAAGCTGTAGAGCGTTATAGATTTAGTACAGAAAGACACCCTGTGCATATTAATACGAAGAACCGCATGCTTAAAATGTATATTTGATTGTTCGCGATTTCTGAAACTGTGGCGTCGCAAATCGAGTTCAAAAGAGAAAAAAACAATTATTTAACAGAAGATACCTTTAATTTCGGTGTTCAAACTGTTCTTCGTCGTCTACAATACATATTTGAGCTCTTGTTTGAATTTCACTTTGCACACGTTTTAGCATAGAGTTGGTGCGCTAGCAAAAGTAATAGTAATGCATCATCGAAAGTCCCGCAATGTTGGCGGAAAGGTCGCATACACCTGCTGTTTGAGTTATTCTCACAGGAAAAAATTTAATGGTAAAGTAAAAGTATCAAGTCTTTTTTTGTCCGAAAAATAACATTTTCTTCCTTTGTTTGTGTCTTATGACGTCACAATTTCGGAAAATGCTTAAAAACAAATGTGGATTTTAAGCGTATTGTTCTTCGTATTAATGTGCGCAAGGCGTCTTTTTGTACTAAATCGCTAATGCTTTACAACTTTGTAATTGACATTTCCCCCTATTTTGTACCGTTTTAGAGAGAGGAATGTTAATTCCGGAGTTTGACACTAGGTGGCACTTTAAGTGGGTTCATCGCGTAGCGCATAGACGTTTTTCTATAACTTGACACAACTTTCATGACTATAGCTGCCGTCGTTCCGAAGTTAAGGGGGGTGACCCTTATATAAGTGGGCACCCTGTGTATTTAAGGTAATAATACGAGTTCTTGTTATTAATCTTTCATTGCTTCTCAGGAGGCGGCTTTTGGTCTTGTATTAATTTTACATCTGACACGAACTCAGGAAAAATAAATGCATTACCAACTTTACTTTCGAAGACCCCTAACTGGATTACCGCGTACACCTGGGGTACGCGTACAGCAGGTTGCAAACCTCTGAGCTAGAGCTATGTTTGTACAGTACCATTAATTAAATAAATACATGTTTTACCTGACATTATATCTCGACAGAGAAAACCAATAAAAACACTCGATTGCCATTAACTGCAAGTTTCAAACTCCAAAGAAATATCTTTTGGAGCTGCAGTTCAAAGCTCTCATAAATCAGATGAGGGCAATTTTGGAATCTACCAAATGCAGAGCGAAAGAGTCATTAGGGTCTCGGCAAATAAAATAAGTTTCGGGGAAAAGAAGTAAACTTTTCTTTCGAATAGCCGAAAGAATAAGAATAACTTTACTTCCAATAGCTATATACATAGATGGTTTTAACTCAGAAAGAAATAAAAAAGGCTCGAAAATTCTAGCGCTGTATATGGAAAGCCTTTGTTATATCTCCGCGCTGTTTTTCTTGCCATTGTGTGGGCAGAGGAGAGAAAAAAAGCTCCCGACCTTTTAAGGAACTGCGAGGAAAAAAGCTGGAGATTGAGCATAATGGCACGATGGCATAGTGGCACGATGCCACTTGCTTTCGCATTTTCACACAAAATGCTTTTCTTTGAATCGATTGGAGAACTTTATTCGTGTCGCTTTGGCGTCGGTGGATCCACTGCAAAAATCCGCTTTCTGAAGCGAAATCTAAATAATTGATTTTTCTTACTTGAAACATCGGTGAAATGCATTTTAGTGTTAAGTTTACGTATATGTCATATTTTACCGACATTTAACGTTATTACGTGTAAAACCGTAAATGTATTTAAGGGGGCATACCACTGTTAAACCTCGAAAATTTTCGATTTTATGAAGAAATACATATATTGTTGCAAAAAGTCTTACTGTGGGTGTATGGTGTAAACGGTCCAACACGCAGGATACTAGAGAATGAAGGTTTATTTACAAATATGCAGGAAAACACGTAGTACAGGTACAGGAAACAGTAGTTCTTGCACAGATTACCAAAGTAAACAGACAACAATTCACAAGTAACAACAGTTCAGCACTTTGATATTTAGCAACACAAACAGTCAACAAATAACTAATAACGACAATAACAGCACTTTCATTAGCGCTCAACTCACCAGCTTCCTAGCTCGTACTGCAGAAGAAACTCTAAAGTCGTTCCCAATGGATCAACACTACACCGCTCGGCGTCTAATAGCTTACTAGCTCGCACAGCGGATAGAACTCCAAAGACGTTCGCGCTCTAAGGCGATCCTAGTCGATCAACAACACCCTCCGTCATACAAGCGCTCTCCTTATATAGTTTCCCCCGGCAGGCCGTGAAGTCACATGGAATTATCTAGTACATGCAAGCGTATATTCTCTCCTGATAGAGATATCGAGAAGCACCTTTAGATCCCATATTTCGCGCCAAATTTGTCGCCAAGTCGCCAAGATGGTCGCCAAGGTCAGGGGACCAAACGTGGCTGCTTCTAGTCATCCCATACTTATCCCTGTAAAACTCTCTTTCCAACCATAAGACTCACATTGCTGGGAAGCGACTTTCCATGTTTGTAACAATTGTTTTCACTTTTGAAAGGGAATTTGTCTCCTGTAAGATCCAAAATTGCTGACATTCGTTTTGGATCAGTTTTGAGAGCAACCACTGCGGCCAAGATATCCTCCCAAGTGGAAAAGATTTTAGGAGAGAAGAGATGCCGTGTGTCATGAAGAAAACATTAACTTTACCGTTGTTCTTGTTTTTATACTATATTTTCGAAATAAACCTGCGTTTCGTGTTTTCGTTCGGCACACGAAAACACTTAGACCTCGTTTATTTGACCCTAGCATTTGACTGTGACACTCCTGCTGCACTGAGAGCAGTTATTAAAGCAGAAAGACGTAAATTTCCAACGCATCAGAATTTAAATTAAGAAAAAAACCATTTTCTCAGATTGCTCCTGTCCCATTTTCATTATGGAAATACTAAAATATATTTACAGATTCATAAAAAGTTTCCATTCTCTCATTGACGCATTTCCCCATAAATGCTCTCAAACCGGAACTCGACACTTCCGCACGAAGTCATTAACTGCTCCCTGTCTCGGACTGATGAGAGGGAGATAAGGAGACTTCTGCGGCAATCTCCATCTCTCATTGAGGGAGATCATAAAAGATCGGAGCCTCCGTTTTTCATATTTTATTTGAACGTCATTAGGCATATCTGAAACCCACTAAGTGCAGATAATTTGCATATAAATCCCGTAAAAGTATTTTCACTTTAAGTGCCGCCTCGGGCGACCACAATAGTTCAATAAAGCATTTGAAGAAGTTTTGTTATTTGAATTCAAAAAGAATATTTCTACATCCCACTGGCAATAAAGAAAAATAAAATAGCTCTTACCATGTTATATATTTTTTTAATTTTTACCTTCTAGTACATGAAGAAAGAGAAGAAATTGTAATTGTCAAAAAATTCGACCCCTGTAGTAAATGTGTTTTTTCCGTTGACTGTTTTGGACCAAAGGTTGAAACCCTGTTTTTGTTTTCACCCCTGATTTACGCAATAAATCTTTGAAATGTTACAAAAAACGTCTGGTGGGCATACCTGAATACAGATTAGCAAGAAGGATAATAAAAAATAAATAAATTAAGCTTTATTTCACGAAGATATTAGCAAAAACATTAACGTTGGTAACAAAACTGAACAACACCTGTATGAATTAACAGCAGAGATCGCCGTTAAATCTCAGACACGGCACTTTCAATGGCGCTCAAAGTTTTTTTAGTAGCTCACCAGCTCGCTTGCTGATCAAATTCCAACTGACTCTCTTGATTTGAGAGTTTGTTTTTATACCTTTTCAACAGGAAGTGACGTCAATACATAGGAAGTGATGTAATCTCTAGAAGGGTCTGGATCCCAGCAGAGATAGGACCACAGTTCAGGATTTTTCTAAAAAGATTCCTTTGGTCGCCACAGTCGCCAACTTTGTCTCCAAGGCTTGCATGCCAGGGCATGCATAAAGTTGTTTAACTTCACAGCTTCGTTTGGAGCGATTTGTGTTGCGTAGTGTAATGAAGAAAACATATTACACGTTTGCATCGTACATTATACATTTTAGACTCTTTCATATCAACCGAATGGGCCCTAAATTTGCTATAGACATACAGTTTTGATCACAAAACCGCACACCAAATTTCATTAAATGATGCATTTGGAGTTACCGTGTTCACATACATGCGAATTAACAAGCCAACAAACAGACCCATTTGATCACAAATCAGACCCAAAGACAACCCTTTGACGGATCTGGTCTAAAATTTGGTACAGATCTACAATTCTGGTGATAAAACTGTGTACCAATTTTTATTCTTGTAGGTTTTCAATTATCGTATTCGCGTACAGACGGATGACAGACAGACAGACTTCCCATATACCGATTCCGTCCAAAGTTTCATAAAAATCTACATATTTCATGTTACAACTGCTGGACATATGCGTTTTTTAAAAAAGAAACTGAACTGTTCACATCACGCCCAGCAGATGGCGCTGTCTGAATGTTGCAATTTAAACTCCTTTATTTTTATTTATTCACACTAAGATCCTGATGCTTATCGCTGTTCGTAAATGTGTGCTCATCATGTACAACCTATCTCATTACTTCTTTTGATTTTTTAAAACTTAAATATAATAAACTGATACATTCTACAAAAGCCTTCTAGTCCTCGATCAGTATTTTTAACTTATTTATAAACTATTCGGTATAAAATTACACAACTGATGCACCGTGCGATGAATGCGACTACGAAGAGGTAAGCAATTCATTTCACGCTACCTTAATCAATTTGAATGCATGTCTAATAAGGACCACATAACAAATTTCATCTCTCTAGCTCTATCCCTTTTTGATTTATCGTGTTCACAGACAGACAGACATAACGGCACCTCATGCCCCAGTGCCTGATGCCATTACGGCACCTTATGCCTCAGTGCCTGATGCCATTACGGCACACAAAATTCGAAAAATGTGTTTTTTGGACTCAGAGAGGTCTAAAACGCGGAGATTCAAAGCAATGCAGGGGTCGAATATTTTGACGGACGTTCAAAAATGTGAAAATTTCCTCTTTTCTGGTATGTAAACTGTCATCATGATTTCAAGATTATTCACAATTGACGAATTAATAGAAGACAAATTGTCTGGTGCTAATTTAAGTTATGATGTAGAAATTATTCCACTTTTCTTTAAAGACGCAGTGAACTGAACTGAAAAACTTTGAACCGGTAGTTTTTTCCCATCCCTACCATGAGGTGAAGATTGTTCGCAGTCTTGGATGCGCGTTCGATAGCCACATGCATGTTCTGCATGTGCCTATCTAAATCGTCTGAAACTAGGGGAGAGCTCCCGAATTTGGACCATCTGGATATTGTTTAATGTACAGTGATAGGAAAATAATTTCATTGAAAAACAAATGGTAAAATTTTTTTGCAGTTTGTTTATCTTCAAAACAATATACAGTAAAGCACCGTTTAAACGTTTCTCATTTATACGCCGTTTCATCACAGTCCCCACTCATTCGTATTCTTTGTAATGATAAAGTGCCTCGTTCATACGACGCAAAGCTTCGGTGATGCGTCGTTTTCCCCCGTTCTAAAATCAGAAAAATTCTTCTCTTCTAATATGTGAACTGTGATAAAGACATCAAGGCTCCGAAAGTATTCACAATGGATGAATTAATAGAAGACAAATTGTCTGGAACTAATTTAAGCGATGGAATTATTTCACCTTCCTTTATAGACCCAATTAAAAACTTCGAACTCGTTTCTGTTTTCAAAAGAATATTGAAGAAAAACTTCGAAGAACTTAATTCGATTCATAATGCTGTTCTTAATATTCATAGACGATTAAAGAATTTTTTGTAATTAAATGCTTACCTGCATGCATACAAGCAGTATAAGATAGGCGTAATTAGTACTCAATAAAGCTTCGGTTATGCGTCGTTTTTCCCCGTTCTAAAATATGAAAGTTTCCTCCTTTCTAGTATGTGATACTCTATTACTGTGATTCTGACATCATGACTTCGAATTCATTCACAATCGTTGAGTTAGAAGAAGAAAAATTAACTGGTGCTAATTTAAGCGATGATTCAGAAGTTGTTCCGCCTTTCCTTAAAGACGCAATGGGCTCCATCGGAAAACTTTCAATTTATTTCTTTTGTCAAAGGAATGGTGAAAGAACATTGAATGAACTTAATTCGATTCATAACCATGTAGTTAATACTCACATACAATCAGCCCGTCAGACGATGGTTCAAGATTTTCTAAATGAAACCCCTACCTGCATGCACATAAATCGTATAGGAATAATTAGTGATCAAAATATGCAATAAAGTTACGATTTTTCTCAATTTTATCATAAATATTTAATTTTAAAATTTCATTACTGATTTCCATAGTATGAAATATTATACTAGTACTATCTTCAAAAACTTTAAAACTAATACCTTTAAATGAATTCCCATTAGTAGCTTTAAATTTGTAATAATCACATTTGTTTCGTAGAATTTCAATTCTACATCTTTTCATTTATACGTCGTTTTACGTCAGTCTCTTGAAAGACGTATAAACTGTGCTTCATCTCATTTATGCGTCGTTTTACGTCAGTCCCTTGAAATAAAGCCCTGAATACGTGTCTTAAGTAGCGACACGTTCAATCGTCCGCCATTTTGGGGGTAACAGCCACTCTCTTCCTAAGTCTTGTATTGAGACATACGGATTTTTATTAACAAATGTTTACAGATTCCCAAATATAACTTAAATACCTAATGATAAACATATAAAAAAATCCTTTTACCCTAAATAATAATTTATTTTTATATTAAAACACATACTATACTAAATGCGTATTTTAAAATAATTCGCAATCATTTTGAAGAATAATTTTATTCAATTTTTTTTGCTAAGACTTTCTAAGTTATAAATTACTCCAAACCAGGGTTGATAAAAATCATGATTTTTTTAAAAAATAAAAAAATCGGATTTTTTAAATTTAAATCAGATTTTTTAAAATTTAAATTTATTTAAGTATAGTATTTAATGCAAACATATATGTTAACTTAAACTGTTCAAGTTAGAGATCCAAATTAATAAATACATGCAAATTGTTTTTACATATAATTAAAAATATATATAATTACAGATATATATATATATATGAATAATTCGTAAATCAGTAGAAAATAATTACTTACAAAAGGATTTTCTGCTTGTTTTAATACTTACTTTTCAATTATCTATATCATAATTTAAATAAAGGATGCTTACTGTTATTTAGAGATTTTACTCCTTAAACCACAGTGCAGAATTATGTATTTATTAGAATACTCAATTATATGTACTCACATTTAATTTTTTTAATAGTAGGTCTTGAATTTATGGCTTTATATAAAATAATTTATTTTATCTCTAAAGCGGCAATTCTCATGCCAATGCTCTTGCTATAACATTTTTTTTACCTTCCTTAGCTCTAAAGCTCGATTTTTCTTTTTAATTAAAAAGTGAATTCTGTAAGTGACAAAAATACTAAGAAGTTTAACCATCAAATTACAGCACTGAGGAAACTGTTTAAAATGCTCTATAGAAGAGCTTAAAAATAATGACTTCAATTGCTTTAAGTATTCCAAGTATAATGTTAAAAGCGTGATACACACATTCAAGCGAAGACCCAAGATGGCGGCTGTTTACCCACGTGACTGGCAACTTCCAATCAAAATCGAAAGCGGCACGAAGTCGATGGGGAAAAGAGTGTCACTACTTAAGAGACGTATTCAGGGCTTTACCTTGAAAGACGTATAAACAGTGCTTCATCTCATTTATGCGTCGTTTTACGTTAGTCCCTTGAAAGACGTATAAACGGTTCTACATCTCATTATCCGTCGTTTTACGTCAGTTCCTCAACCCTTTCCTGCTCAAGGTATTAAAACTTTTGAAATATAATGAAAAAAAGCATCATGAGTTTGTTCAATTTATTGTCTAGACACAGAATTTACAATTTTTTTTAACTTGCCTCCTTCCGCAAGGAAGGCGTCGTTCCTCTTTGGTTATCCCTCCTCATATGGGGACAACATCGGAGACAGTCATCTCGATACATTCAAAAAGTAATGTTGAATCTTACACAAAATCACAAATTAATACTTCAAGGGAATTGGAGAAAAATAGTCAAGTGAATTTGCTAAAATTGTAATCGTCAAGAACTCAAAAAAATTCCCATCTCCGAGTCAAGAAATTGAGGCAGTTTAAATATATAATTAATCCTATGAAGAAAGCGATATTTCATTGTTCTGCCATCTATATTCCGAAAAGAGAACGATTTCCTGCCTTTTCTTGCAATTTTTTGGGTTCCAAAGCAGAAAGGATTTTTTAGATAATTTTTAACTTGGGTTGTGGGGTGTTCCATGCAAAGGAACACCGAGCCACAAAGGGTTAAAAGACGTATAAACGATGCTTTACTGTACTTGGTATACGGGAAAGTACAACGTGTGTTCGAAAAGTTCGGTGAATGGTCTCATAAAATAAAGGAAACAATGTATACAAACAAAATACCTAAACTGGCATTCAAAGTAATTACCATTAGCTACAATACACTTTTGACATCGGTTGTACAGCTGATGGAAACTGACAGCAGACGCTTCTTTCGGTATCGCTCGAAGCACCGTTGTCACACGTTGCTGGACCTGCGAAATGTCGGAAAAGCGTAGACCTTTTTCTTACGCTTTTGCAAATGTTCGTGAATAATGTTGCTCACACTGTCTAGGCTTCTCTTCAATTCTTCTGCTATCATTCTCAAAGACAGCCGTCGATCATCCGCTAGCATCCGTCGCACTCGTTCGATGTTGTTTGGAGTAGTGCTTGTTGGCGGTCGACCGGAACGCGGCTCATCTTCGACATCTTCCTTTCCGTCTCTAAAGCGTTTAAACCTCTCAAAAACACACTTTTTACTCACTGCGTCCACTTTCACTAACATTTCGTGTGTCTCCGTCGCAGTTCTGCCTAATTTGAAGCAAAACTTGCCGTTCACGCGTTGCTCCATTTCGCAGTGACGCGCCTTCTCACACTGTCTCGTTAAATTGGTCGTAGGTCGTAACTATCGTGATTTGGATTCTAGGGGGCACTAATTGCCGTGTCTTTCAATGCGTCTGCGTGAGCGCAGCATCCGAACCAGCGCGGTTATTCTACTATGGGACCATTCACCGAACTTTTCTAACACACCTTGTATAAACTCTTGCAATAAATAATAATTTAACTAAGAAACTCAATAACGTGATCAAAGTTGTTTCCGAATGCTTTTCACGAGCGTGCCTTCGATTCGATAACGTTAAATAATGTAGTCAATTTGAATTTTCGGCATTTCGCCCGTACTTCTGAAGGGCAGGGAAGTCATTTAACTGCTGAAAACATGGCCGCCGTATA
>BGPR01051009.1:0-10922 GCA_013235015.1 Araneus ventricosus
ATTCTTGACAACAATTTTTTACAACATTAGCTTTATATAATAAGTTTTCAATTTCTAGTCATCTTGTTTACGTTATAATTCATAATACATATTTATTTAAAATTTCCCCATTGTTGTTTGATGAGGTTAAAAATATGAATTTTATATAAAAATTGAATTTAATGCGAAAAAGAATGAACATTTTTTGTGCTTGCTTTTGAGATGGAACATTTTAATATTAAAAATTTTGAACAAAATATCTAAGCATGGTGAAATTTTCCTTAATCAAAATGTATAACACCAAAAAGACCTGAATTATAATGATTGTGAGATTAAAATGAAATTTAAAATCTATAATTAGAAAGCAAAACGAAAGTAAGTGTTTTCGTTTTTGAACTTGTTATTGAATTTGGTTAAGTTACTAATTCGGAGCGCATATGTACTTTAAATGTCATCTTTGTCGTTTGATAAGATATTGTAAGCTTAGATTTAAAAATATGAATTTTATGCAAACTGAAATTAACTCTAAAAGGAATAATTTTTTTCAACTCTGCTTTTGAATATTTTTTATAGTAAGTGTTTTTTAATATTAAGTGTTTTGAACTAAATGTCTACGCATAGCCAATTTTTCGTGTTTTCTTAATCTAAATATCTAAAACCAAGGAGACCCGAATTATAATGATTGCGAAAATTGACATTAAAGTTAAAATTTAAAATTGGAAGGTAAAACGAAAATAAATACTTCCTTTACTGCGAATGTTATTCAACTTTGTTAAGTTATAAATTCGAAATGCGTCACTATTTAATATTTTACTTTTGTTGTTTGATAAGTCTAAAAAATATAAATACGAAATAATTGTGGTATTAAGTGTTTTTAACTAAATGTCTATGCACATGGCCAAATTATAATTTCATCTTAATTAAAATGTCTAAAGTTTAGTCACATTAACGTCCAGTTCTGAAGAAACACGAGGGCTATTGGGACGCATCTTGTCATTTTGAACCGTGGTCAAATGACAAGAACGGCACCTGAACTCTCCAAGCTTTCACACCACACCAGCGGGAGGACATTTGTCCACTGCGAGGCGTGCAATGGGCGCCATATACGGCGGATCTCCTGGAAAATCGAGTTTCGAGTCTGGAGCCCTCCGGCCCCGAAACTGAGACCTTACCGCTAGGCCGCTGCAGCCGTTTAGAATGGATAAAAGAAAAGAACCGGAAGCATAATAATAGCGAAATTAAAAGGAAGCATTAATTAGTAATTAGAAAGTAAAACGAAAATAATTTTTTTCAATTACATAAAAAGAATCAGTTTGAAGTTGGTGTAACAAAATATTTCACTTCACAAAATTTATCAAATAAAGTAAAAACCACTTCATTGAATGAGGTTTTAGTTGAGGAACAGTTAAAAAAGTATGTAATATTAAAACTGTGTAAGTGAAATTCTACTTTGGAGTTTATGTATCAAAGAAAGCAAACTTTGTTAACCACAGCCTTAATAAATAGAAAAAGGTTTACATGATTAAGCGATTTGATGACACAATTAAATTAGTTTGATTTTTATAACAATAAAAAGTATTGTTGCAAATCATAAATATTGTTTTAAAAAATGTGTTAAAAGCAAAGGGAAAAATAGTGCGACAATTAACACTTTCGAAGCGGGATTCGTAAAAATACGATTTGTTTTCGGATTAACCCGACGTGAGGTTCTTTATTCAAAAATTTGATTTCCGTAGGTGAGAGCGAGGCAAAACCGGATACCTTGATTCTGACGTTATTAATTCTCTTTTCTAGAGGACAGATTCAGAATTATGCTCTACTAGTCAAGAAGAAAGAATGGTTATAAAGGCTGTGTTGTTGCTACTGAATTCACTGCGGCTGTGAAGATGTTTTTGTTTTAAGACGTCAATTGTCTAATGTTCGTTTGTTTTTAAACTTTCCTTACTTAATAACCAATATAGTTATCAAAACTATATTTAGTTCAACTTATTTTATGTTTGCTAAGGGTTTATACCCTATCAAAACCTTAATATAAATAAAAGTCATTGTGGGTATGTATGTGGCTATGTTCCGCATCTCCTCCTAAACCAATGGACGGTTTTCAACCAAATTTTGTACACTTATTATTTAAGACAATGGGAAGACACTTATGAACTTTTCTAAGTCCAAAAGTTAATTAAACAGGCAGTTAATTAGAAATTAACCGAAACTGTTTTTCCGCCGTAACTTCGGAGCAAATTGTCCGACAAAAAATATTTTTATACCATCTTAAAGTTCAAATTTTGACCTTTTCAATGATACCAATTTTATTTCACTGACATTTTCCCTTCTATTGTTATTAATTTTTAAAAGTTCCAAAAGTTTTAAATACGTGCAGACGATTTTGAAATAACGAAGATGTATAGCTACTCCGTTGCTAGGCAACGTTTAGACTTTGAACTAATTCACCTTCATTTCTGAAAATTTTGCTTATTTTTATAAATATCCATATCATATAATAAATGCGAAAGTGTGTCTGTCTGTTTGTTACGCATTCACGGCAAAACTACCAAACCGATTTGGATGAAAATTGGCAGAGTTGTAGCTTGAAACCCAGGAACGGATATTGGGTAGGTGACATCATGTTAAATTCATTATTTCTGATTACAGATAACAATTAAATAATTAACAAGCGATTTGCGATGAAGATTACTACTTTATTTTTCAATCAAATGTCACGTGATCCTTAAGGAATGCGTAAACAAAATGAAATGTCACGTGATCCTTCAGAAAAGCGCAAGTATGTGGAATAACTTATTTTTAAAGTCATGCATCACGTGATCTTGCTGAGAAAAGAAATAATCTCTGGAATAATAACTGAAAAATAAACGCCGGGACAGAAATCTAATGGTAGATATGATATCGTTCCAAGAGTTTTTAGATTAAAATTTAAAAACTAAAGTTAAGTATAACTAAATGAAAATATCGTTCAATGTTTACTTAAAATAAGAGCCTAATTTAGTGGAAAGGTTGCCAAAATTATTCTTTCTCGCTCTTTCCATCGACATCCAAGATTTTTGGGCGGTTAAATTTGTAACCAAACGATTTAGCTAATTACAATAGTTCCGTTTCGAAGTTTAATGCTTTAAGAGCTGTTTTTAACCGATTTAAATAGAAAGGATTACAAAAATCCAAAGAACACGGAATTCAACGTTTTGTTTACTAAAGAAAGAACTAATTCGAGCTTGGCGCTTGATATAGTTGACAAATAGATTTGGCGATTGCTTGAATCGGAAGGTTACCGGAAAACGTCTATGAATCCAAAATAAACAAACCAGGATCGTCCATTGACGTATATGATATGGTTGTCAGAGTTTTTAGAATAAGAAGGTATATTTTGTCTTATGTATTCTTTTAAACAGTAGAAGCAGATAACATATAGCATGGTGGCCCTATTGGAAAAATTCAAAATACCGGTATCAAAATGATACCGGAACCAGTAAAAACATACTGGAAATTTTAAAGCCGGTATGAAACCATACTGGAAATTTAGAAGCCGGTATGATACCATACTGGAAATTTTGATACCAGTATGCAAATATACTGGAAATTTTGAACCAGTATAAAAATATACTGGAGGTATTTAAGACAGTATACTGGTTTAAATACTTGTAATAAGTGCGTAACAATAACTTAAATACTTGTAATATAAAAAGTAGAGATAAGCCCCCTAAAGAAGGCGTAATCTAATTTTTTAAAATAAAATTAGTTATTACTAGGGGGCTCTCCCCCTGCTCGCGAAAGCTCGCCAATCCTCCCGCGTTTGCTACGCAAACCTTGCTCGCTTCGCTTGCTACAATGAAAACACAGCGTGTCTTAGCAAAAATATTGCAAAATTTAATATATATATATATAATCAGCCTTATTTTGCTTCTGATGCTTTAATTTAAATCAGCACAGAATAAAATATTTTAGCCTCAAAAAGATATTTTTCTTCAAAGAAAATTATGAAAGCGATAACCAAATGAATTAGAGTTGCAAAATTAAAACAATATAATTATTCCAAAAACTAACTCTAAAAACAAATTAGATTTAATATTATTAATAAAGAGATTGTGGTCTTACATCTTATCACTATGAACATAAAAATAAGACAGTATTATGAGTAAATAAAAGTCGTAAGCTGATTTCCTTTTAATGCTTTCACCTTAGTCAAGAAAGATTAAAATTTTTTGGCCCTGAAAAGGACCGTTTTTTATGTAGTGAAAGCATCAGGAAGTCAAATTCAACAGCCATTGATGTATCAGAGAATTCTCTTAAACATTTTTAAAAAAATGATTCAACTCTACTCCACGATATATGCAAACACATACATAAAATCATGAATATAAGCTTTGTAAATACAATATATTGCCCTTCTGAACATTACAAAAAATTTCATTCCTGTATATACAAAACATTGCACTTCTGAACACGACAAAAAATTTCATTCCTGGATATAAAAAACATGATTTGAAAAGTTTCCATTATTATTCACCGTAAAAGACGGACATCCTTGCATAAGACACTTAATAAATGAGCAAATTTGCACTACATCATTACACTAAAAAAAGAATTCTCTTAAACAATTGACATACATTTTTTAAAAAATTAATACTGTATTGCAGGTCAAAATTTAAATTATATACAAAATATAAGCTACATACATATAAAAGGGTTATGTTAATGTTCACGGTATTTCTCTGTAAACATAATTACATACCTCTTTGGTCGAAGAGATAATGGAAATACTATCAAATGACCTGGCTCTAGACAAACCAACATAAAGTTGGCCATGTGTGAAAACAGGATTAGTTAATACCAAGCACACTTTATTAGAAGTTTAGCCTTGGGATTTATTAATAGTCATAGAAAATGCCAAACGCGTACAGGGAATTGTTTTCTTTTAAAACTAAAAGATATATTATTGTCCGATGGGATGAGCGGTATTCTGAGAATTAAAAATGTTTCTTTTGAGCTTGACCCAATCATTTCTGCTTCAATAACGTTGCGCTGTAGTTTTGTCACTATTTGTCTTGTTGTACAGCCCGTTGCACAGGCCTTCTGAAGGCATCAAAGTTTGAAGTAGCATTATCAATGCACTTTTTTTTTACTACTTGCTGTTGGTTTGGCAAGTGAACGGCCAACCTCATGATTACCTACATGAGATTTTTCTGAGAGAGAAAATTCAATGAGTCTCCACATCGCTTCAGGAGCACTTACATATCTACATTACTTACATTACATATCTGCATTGCGAACAGCAAACCTGTAGGAATAATATTGCAACTATGTAACCCTAACACGTTTTGCAGATCTTCTTTCTTCAACATGTTCCAAGTTGGAATTCCAACCACATTCTCCATTCAGAAATAGAAGAGGATAAACTATAGGATCGCTGCACTGATTAAGTGGTGAAATATTTTTGTTTGTATTAACTGTTAGCAACTGGATAAATGCAAATATCTCGATTTGCTGGGGGCTCTACTTCATCTCCGACAAATATTGCAGCAACCTCTGTCCTTGAAGTAGGTGCATTATACCTGCGCAAGTCGAAATCTGGATGTTCCATAAAAACCATTTTAACATTTACAGCTGGATTAGATTGCATCAATTGATGCATCTGCAGATACGATTCCGCTAATGGATTTATGCTTCGTAATAAAGCGTCCAACTTCTGCATTACAGAATGAAGGCAGGCTTGATTATTCTCCATACGTCTATTCCTTGCTTCACTGGAGTCAGATATGTACAATTGTCCATAGCCGGGTCTGTTTCGTTCATTTGAACAGAGAGGAGAAACCATATGACAAATCTGACCATACACTGTTACATAGTTCCAGTATTATTCCTACAGGTTTGCTGTTCGTAATGCAGATATGTAATGTAAGTAATGTAGATATGTAAGTGCTCCTGAAGCGATGTGGAGACTCATTGAATTTTCTCTCTCAGAAAAATCTCATGTAGGTAATCATGAGGTTGGCCGTTCACTTGCCAAACCAACAGCAAGTAGTAAAAAAAAAGTGCAGTGATAATGCTACTTCAAAATTTGATACCTTCAAAAGGCTTGTGCAATGGGCTGTACAACAAGGCTAATAGTGACAAAACTACAGCGTAACGTTATTGAAGTATTGAAGCAGAAATGATTGAGTCAAGCTCAAAAGAAACATTTTTAATTCCCAGAATACCGCTCATCCCATCGAACAATAATATACCTTTTAGTTTTAAAAGAAAACAAATCCCTGTACGTTTGTCATTTTCTATGACCATTAATAAATCCTTAGACCAAACTTCTAATAAAGTGTGCTTGGTATTAACTACAGTAAAAGCTTAACTAACCGGCATGCTCGGGAAACGCCAATTTCTGGATAGCTGAGTGTGATGGGAAAAATGGGGGAGAATGTAGCCTTTTTTTTACCGATTCCGATTCTATCCCTTAACCATTTTTTTTCGTTGTCGATTTTGCTTTTTCAGCGGAGGGTGAGGAACTTCCCCCCCCCTTTGGTTTTTACTTTTGCTTTTGAACCCCTCCCACCCAGCAAAACAAGTCTGTGTACTGTACTGTATATTGCTTTTTTTCCTTCTACGACCCTCCGTGCGGAGCGGATGTTGCATTCCAGAAATAAATTGCCCGTGTGAATGGAACAGTTTGGGCGCGTTAAATTCTGGGACTCTGATGTAAAATTTTTAGAAAAACTCATTTTCTAATTTTTCCGGTTAGTTGAGCTTTCCGGATACTTGAACGCTGGATAATCAAGAATTTACTGTACTGGTTTTACACATGTCCAACTTTATGTTGGTTTGTCTAGATCCAGGTTTGATATTGTTTCAGTGATCTCTTCGACCAAAGAGGTATGTAATTGTGTTTACAGAGAAATACCGTGAACATTAACATAACCCTTTTATATGTATGTAGCTTATATTTTGTATATAATTTAAATTTTGACCTGCAATACAATATTAATTTTTTTAAAAATGTATATCAATTGTTTAAGAGAATTCTTTTTTTAGTGTAATGATGTACTGCAAATTTGTTCATTTATTAAGTGTCTTATGCAAGGATGTCCGTCTTTTACGGTGAATAATAATGGAAACTTTTCAAATCATGTTTTTTATATCCAGGAATGAAATTTTTTGTCGTGTTCAGAAGTGCAATGTTTTGTATATACAGGAATGAAATTTTTTGTAACGTTCAGAAGGGCAATATATTGTATTTACAATGCATATATTCATGATTTTATGTATGTGTTTGCATATATCGTGGAATAGAGTGGAATCATTTTTTAAAAAAATGTTTAAGAGAATTCTCTGATACATCAATGGCTGTTGAATTTGACTTCCTGATGCTTTCACTACATAAAAAACGGTCCTTTTCAGGGCCAAAAAATTTTAATCTTTCTTGACTAATTTGAAAGCATTAAAAGGAAATCAGCTTACGACTTTTATTTGCTCATAATACTGTCTTATTTTTATGTTCATAGTGATAAGATGTAAGACCACAATCTCTTTATTAATAATATTAAATCTAATTTGTTTTTAGAGTTAATTTTTAGAATAATTATATTGTTTTAATTTTGCAACTCTTCATTTGTTTATCACTTTCATAATTTTCTTTGAAGAAAAATATCTTTTTGAGGCTAAAATATTTTATTCTGTGCTGATTTAAATTAAAGCATCAGAAGCAAAATAAAGCTGATTCGTATATATATATAAGTATTTTGCAATATTTTTGCTAGGACACACAGTGTTCTGATTATAGCGAGCGAAGTGAGCAAGGTTTGCGTAGCCAACCCGGGAGGATTGCGTTGGCGAGCTTTAGCGAGGAGGTGTCAGAACCCCCTAGTACAATATATTACCCTTCTGAACACTTCAAAAAATTTCATTCCTGGATATAGAAAATATGATTTGAAAAGTTTCCATTATTATTCACTGTAACAGTCAAAACATCCTTGCATAAGACGCAATAAATGAACAAATTTGCACTACATCATTACACTAAAAAACAACTGATATACCTTTTTAATGTAATCAACCTGTAAATCACTGTCACTATTTGTAAAATTTTAACATATTATTATTAACACACACTTTTCTTTATTCTTCTTTATTTTGATGTTTCACATTTCTTTATTGAATGATTTAATTATGTTAATTTGATAAATCCTGTGCTCCATAATACTTACCTAATCCAGTACAACTCTGTAATCAATATTCTAGTATGATACTGGTTTGATACTGGTTCTGGCTTCATACTGGAACCGGTATCGTACCAAATCCAGTATCATACTGGAACCGGTATCGTACCGGATCCAGCATCATACCGGAACCTTATACCGGTTTATGAAACACCGGTTCCGGTATGATACCGGATCCAGTATTATACTGGAACCGGTACGATACCGGATCCGGTGTCATACTGGAACCGGTATGATACCGGATCCGGTGTCATACTTGAACCGGTATGATACCGGATCCAATATCATATCGGAACCGGTGTTTCATAAGCCGGTATATTTTTTTATACCGGAATTTTTTTTTTCCAATAGGGGGATGATATATTCCAAAGAGCAGATGATACCATTGAGTACAATGATGTAATTTACAGTAACGGAGAATTAAATTAGTCGTCCAATTATGTGTTATCAACCGTCAGAACTTTTGATTTCCCTTTCTACATATAACGAAACATTTACATTCGTGAATTTAAAAAAAGTAGCAATTCAAATTCTTCGCACACGAAGTCGCGGGTAACAGCTAGTATAATAATATATTCGCTTTCAAATCTTTCTATAAAACTATAACGTTTGGCTCTGAAAAGAGTCGTTTTCAAATCTTTGCTTGCCCGAACCAGAGGAAAACTCAAAAACTCTCTAGCATTAGCGAATCTAGAGGGGGGGGGGCTATCAGTTACAGCCTCCCAGAGCTAAACCAAAATTCTTGATATTATCAAAATCACTACAACTGTTTGTCCTTAATTTTCATTTAAAAAAATAATAAATCGTAACATTACTTTCTGGATTGACAGGCTCGAAAATTTTCCTACTTTTCTAGTCATTCCACTGCTCTTTAGCAATCTATCAACCTCCTCAGCCAGCACTGAATCAAACGAGAAATATTCATAATTTAACTAAATTTCCCGCCTTTTAGTTTGGTAGGTGAGGAGAGAAAAGAAACTTTACTCCAGACTATACATAAATAAGCCCATAAGATCGTATTATTTATTCTCATTCATCAAAAATTCCTATTAAGCAGAAAAAAAGCAAATATTATTTTTAATGAGCTAACGGATTATACTAAACATCTCCACCTTGATACGCTCTAATGAGTTCAGAGGTTGTCTCCTCCGTTAACCAACACCATCCTCATTTTTGCAGGGTTGCCATATTGGCCTTTTTAAGGTCGAAATCCTAAAATTTAGCCTCTTTTCAAAGCCCTTGGCCTTATGAATTTTCTTTAGGCCTTTTCTGAGTTTTATGCTTGTTTATGGCATTTAGAATAATTATTAATAACTAATTCTACTGCTTTTTAAAATAATTATTTGATATTACAGTTTTTAGAGACCCGCACTGAGCTTTCACTCTCCCTTTAAACAGTAGAAGGAGACTCCAGAATGTCTGTAGCGGGAACTGTTCGAGTTTTTGCATAGTATACAAAGAATCACTTTTGCTGTGACTATTCCTTTCTTTCCATGAACAAATTCTTTAACGAAAAATTCAACTCAAAAATGGAAAGTATTAGGGTTTTTTTTAGAGAGAAAGGGAAGGAAAAAGGGTATAATTCTTAACAGCTTATTAATGAAATAAAAAAGAAAGAAAAAAACTGGCGTGTCTGTAACTTTGGTATTGAATAAAATTTCTATCTCAGCAAATACGTTACTAACGTTTTAATGTTAAATACTATTTAGAACAACGCAGCGCATTGTATTTGGATATTAGCTAAATAACGTCGAAAATAAGAACAGTACATTTTTGAAATTTTATAACTTTTTGCAAACTCAACCATCTATTATGAGTCTGAAAATTTTATTCAAGTTAATGGGTTCTTTACTATTAGTGATTTATTATGAAAATAACATAACTTTTTATTTATTTATAATCAAGCTGAGAAATATTATAGAACATTTTTGTTAACTCGTAGTTGATATACAGTAAAGCACCGTTTATACGTCTTTCAACGGACGGACGAAAAACGACGAATAAATGAAAAGACGTATAATCGAAATGAATTACAATGCATACGCATGCATCAGGATTGTGATGAAACGACGTATAAATGAGAAAGGTATAAACACCGCTTTACTGCACATTGCTTGGCCATATCTTTCTGCATGGGTAAGAACAGAATTTCTTTGCAAATCCGTTTATGGAAATGTTTAGAATTTTTTTCACTTAAATTTTGGTTTCGTAATAGAGTATTGTACATATTGTAATCTATTAGGATTCCTTTTCATAACAGATAGCAATTTCCTAATTATAAAAAGCGAGGAAATAAATACTCTAATTAATTTTTAAAATTTATCCTTTTTGATATTAATTTTAAGAAGGTTTGACCTTATTTTGCTATTATGAACAGACAACCCTGATTACTAAGTAGAATGGCCTTCTCTAATTGGAGAGTGCTATCTGAACTGCATTTAATTACAATTACTTGTTTAATACACTGTACAATTAAATATCTCCGTTATGCTTTTTTTTAAAATTTTGCTGTATAATAAAGTTGCCTACTCAATTAATTCAAGCGTAAATTCAATAATTCTCTAAATTAATCGCATTGCATTTATTGTTTTTCATGCTTTTCTTCCTGCTGAGTTCAACGCTCTTCCAAAGACATTCTCCCCCCCCCCGGCATTAAGAATCCTTCCTCTATCACTGAGTTGATGACTAATGGGTTTAAAGTGTACGCTATTCGCCGCAATCCTATGGAAC
>BGPR01051010.1:0-10921 GCA_013235015.1 Araneus ventricosus
ACGTAGCAATTTACATAAAATCATATGCAAAGTTGCGCATTTTCCCACGCGCAAATTTTTTGGGAAACTTCAGTTTTCCCGTTTGTATAATGATGCATGTTATTATGAATATTTGCTATTTCGCCTTCAAAAAATATCCATGTTTTGTTAAATCTTTGCTTAAAATACTTGATTTCCAAATATATTCCTAGAAAGAGTCGTCTATTCAAATTATCATAACTTTTATTACTATATTTACTCCGAGATAAAAAAAAAATAAATCACAATAAAATCTTTTAAAAATATAACTCAATTCATACTTCAGAGAAATGTACGATTGGATAAGAAAAAACGTTCATGAAATCATTAATCAAGCAGTTTTGCTAATGTTTTTAACTAGATTATCAATCTTATAAACGTGCATCATTTATTAATAATATTTATAACAATTTTCCCTACCTTCTTTACACCAATTAAACAATATAGTAGGTTTGTGCATTGAGTATTTGCCAAACCATCTTCTATTGTTAGATTTCCTCTCTTTCTTCTTCTTTTAATGGGTGAATGCCAGGTTTAACGTAAAATGGGCATGCTCAAACGGGTACCTTTATAAAAGCATTAAAAGATGATGGAGTAAAATTATGAACGTAAATTTTAAATTAATGTCAAACGTGCTATATTTTTTCTTTCTAGCCCTTTTAATAGTCATTCCATCACATATACAAGGTGAGTTTTAATTATCCTGCAACTTTCAACTGAAATAACGTTTAAGGCGTTGCAGATAGTACGACAAAAATTAAAAACACTGAAATTAATTTATTAGATAATATTTTCAAAGTAAAAACTCTCAAAGGTAACATAATGACAGAGCAAAAAATCCAAAAAAAAATTCTTCCTTTGAAATCCTTTTGAACGTAGCCAGAACTTATCAGATATTTTACTATTGATCTAAAAGGCTTATTTCAGATTTTAGTATTAAAGTTCACAGGAATAGTATTACATTTTCTTCTCATTGAATTCATTTTAGCAATACAAATATGATTTTCTGATGAATATGATTGTTAGGAAGACATATCGAAAAAAGGTGGAAGCAGCTTTAAACAATTTTCTTTCACACCCTTTCTCAGAGCACGCATTTGTAGCGACATCTACTTTGGCTATGAGAAGTTATTTTAATTCAAAGTTCAAGTTTAATTAAAACTGATCCCGTCTTTACAAAGTTACTTCTATTTGAATTTGAAACGAACTTTATAGATTCCCTTTGTATTGATCAGTAATATTTGCTGTATTCTTTCTCATCTTCTTTATTTCGATTACACAATAAGGGACTCTTTTCATTTATACGTCAGATTTTGCTTTCTTTGTTTAATGGCTGTTTCTATTACATGAAGCCCAGGCGAGTAATTTCAAACACGTCTAAACAAATTTATTTTTAAAAGCTCCAAAATAATCTTTTTATTCGAGTTTCTATTATGTTAGGGCAAGAATCTCCAAAAACTTACTTTCGTGCATAGAAAAATGGGAATGAGAAGACGAGATATCCGACAGACAAGAATCGATAATATGGAACGTCGATTTTCTTATGTAATCTGATCTGCGAGCTGTTTTTCTGTTTCATTGCTCATTATTAATGGAGTGATACATCTCCGCGAATAGGATGGTGTAAGTCTGCCTCTAGCCGTTTGCTAGATTGGATAAAACAACACTTCCGAATGATACATCATTTATCGGTCGCTTACAAAACAACGTGATTCTCCTAGTAAACTTCGTAAATAAATCAGATTCAACATCAAAAGTAGAAATCGGTAGGATCAAATGCTTTCGACTGCTGGTAAGAAAATTCCTTTTCTTCGGAGTTTACTTTCGACTGCTGGTAAGAAAATTCCTTTTCTTCGGAGTTTCGGTGTTTTTTGGCGATAATTCGGATAATTATTATCAAAAACAAAAAAATATATTTTTTCGCCTTCTTAAAGTTTAAAACAATTTCTTTTAAACAACAGCACTCTAATTGCTGTGCTTTTTCTGCGATCTCCACGTTTTCTAAATTTCTTTTAATCTCTGACTTCGAGATTAATTATACATTTATTTATTATCTTCAATGGATGGAGTAGAAACGTGTAAGCAAATAAACGTGATAACTCTTTGTTTGTAGGCGTAATATTTTCCTTGGGCTTGAATGGAAACAGGATTATTAAAATATTGTTTGTAAATCATGTGCTTTTTAATTTACAGTGCGTGCATAAGCTTTACTGTACACAAAAAAATGTCTAAATTATTGATTAATTAAAAGCAGATGACGAAAATTGTATTTACATGTTTCTCATTAAGTTAAAATGCAATTGAAAAGTCGACGATTATATTATGGAATAATTATGAAAGTGAAGTAACAGTACAAAATCTACTGTTTTGGTTCGTGCAGAAGCTTTAATATCATCCCTTTAATTATGTTCTTAACCATTATTGATTTCAGCTCTTAAGGTAATTGAAGTATAGTAAAGCTTTGCGCAATTTGCTTTGGGAAATCATTACTTCTATAAAGATGGCAAAAGCAAATTAACTAATTGAACTTTTGAAGAGACGAACCCATTATGCCCCATCAAAAATAAGTAGCCAGTTTATTGAAAAAGAAGCTTGTAAGGTCTAACACAGTTTACAATAAATTTTAAAGTTAAATATCGAAGTCGGAGTTTCGGTGGGAAAAAAATCGGCTGAATACCTAATTATCTAGAGATGAAAGGAGAGTTTTGAAAGAAGTGCCAACGGGAAGAATATTCGAGTAAACAAATTATACACAACACTAGTTTAATGCTTTCAAGAAATCCTTTTACAATACCTTAGCTCTTTCTGGGAATTTCCAGTACAATGCAAAGTTATTTAAATCTTCTATACTAACCATATACAAAACTCGACGTTTAGAATTTGCAAGTCAATTCATGACTTGTTTCGACCAGTGAGTGCAGCCTATTTTTGGTGATAAACAGAAATGAACTTGATTGATTCTAATGGCTGAAAGTATTATACAAGTGGGTTGCCAATATAATGTGGACACTTTAAAATTTTCATATTTTCTAACATCTCCCGAAAATCTGCATGGATTTTCTTAGAATTTTGAACATTTAAATATTAGGTTTGAATTCACATTTTACATTGAAGATTCTGTCACGAGAGCATTTAGGGGACCTATTACAAAGTGATGAAGAAAAAAAATAGCGACTCATCCCGTTTCAAACAAAGCTGATAACGTAATGAAATTTTCATCAATGATTATGTTTGATGTGCATAATATTTGCATGCATTTTCGTAAACATAGCACAAATATTCGGGAACATATAAAGGTTTCTTTAAAAAAATCACAAATTTTTCCGCATGTTTTTTGCTTATAAATTGCAGAGTTTTAAATCAAATTCTATGAAACTTACAGAATATGTGACAATATGTTAGAGAAGCTTTGCATTAAACTTTAAAGTAAAAACTTTGAATATTAAAGGAAATATGAATATTTTTAGTAAATGGTTTTATACTGCGCATGTGCGAGATTGTAAGCGTAAATTGTTTTGTTTTTCATAACTTCAGAGCCAGACATATAGACCAACTTATATAAATATTCCAGTTCAATACCATTAGTATTCAGAAAGATATCGGCATTGCAACTTGGTGAATTTCGGTACACTCTAAGAGAGGCTTAATGATGAAGTTCTTGCACAAACTGATATTTCTTTAACTTGAAGCTTCGTACTGTAATTTAAATTATGTATTTAATTTATAAGTATACATGAATATTCAGGATATTCAACTTTCATAAAATTTAATATTATCAATCGAAGATTCAAGCTTAAAAAATCTCAGTTTCTGCAAGAACCCTCATCATTAAGCCTCTCTTAAATTGTACCGAAATTAACCAACTTTCAATGCCGATATCCTTCTGAACACTAATGGTATTCAGCTGGAATATTTATATAAGTTGCCCTATATATCTGGCTCAGAAGTTATGAAAACAATTTACGCTGCATTTCGCACTTGCGCAGTAAATAATTATTTACTAAAAATGCTCATATGTCCCGTAATATTCAAATTTTAATACATTGCTTCTTTTACATATTGTCTTCTATAAGTTTCGTACAATTTGGTGGGAAACTCTACATTTTATAAGCAAAACACGTGAGGAAAAATTTGGGATTTTTTTAAGAAAACCTTTAGATCTTCCCGAATATCTATGAAAAATTTACGAAATTGCATGTAAATATTATGCACATCAAACATAACAATTGATGAAAGTTTCATCACGTTATCAGCTTTCTTTGAAACGGGAGGAGTCGGTATTTTTTGTCTTTATCTCTTTTTTGGTAGGTCCCCTAAATGCTCTCGTGACCAAATTTTCACTGTAAGATGTAAGTTAAATCCTAAAATTTACATGTTTGAAATTCTAAGAAATTCCATGCAGATTTTCGGGAGATATTCGAACAAATATGAAAATTTTAAAGTGTCCACATTAAATTGGCAACCCACGTAGTATGATTTGAGAAAAGAAAAATAATTTTTCTTTCTAAATGTCAATTAAACATTGGATCTGTTATCCCATGAGGTTGATTTTCGTGTACTGGTGTGAGGTCTCAAGCAGAAGTTTCTGGCTAAATAAATTCAAAGTCATATGTATACCAACTACTTCATGCCCTTTGCCGCTGCTCTAGAGGTGAAACATGAATCTAACAAGGTGATATGTCTACAAACACAAGTAATGGAATAAAACTTCAAATTCAAGACATAGTTGAAGTTTTGCAATAGCCTACAGAACGCCGCCCCATGCCCCTGTTTCTGAAGCCATTACAGTTACTTTACCAGATGGATGGACATGGGACAAGTAATGGCTTACAGGAAACCTTGGTCTAGATCCTGCTTAGAACCTGTTGATCGGTCCAGCAAGACGAGTTTTTTTAATCGTAGACTATTTCTTCTTCAATTGTATTATAAAGACTCACGATTAAAGAAGAATGTTACAAAACCATTTCTGAACTGCATTAAAATTCAAAAATGATCATAGAACATTTCGTATTTGCGTTCATTAATTACAATGAGGGTCTACAGAAAATGTAATATTTGTTTCCGCATTATTATGTTGTTTCTACAGAGGCCAAGGCAATGCTTTGTGCATAACTGTATCGTTTTTATCATAATATGTTAACAGTTGCATTTGGCTTATTTTTATTTGAATTTCAATGTTTGGATAAATAATCAAAATATAGTTTCGATTTTCCGATTCTAAATTTTTCAATATCTCTACTTTTTGCTGGTCTTAAAGTGTTTCCACGCACTGTCGCTTAACAGTCGTGTAGAAAGTTCAAGTATATCTTCAGAAAAAGCATCTCTTCCTGCTGACAGATTTGGTCCAATATGTGATAAATATCTGCAATTTTGATGTAAAAATTGTATGCCGAATTCCATTTGTATACCTCACTGAATATTTGCATTATCGTGTTGACAAACACATGTACAGATATACATATAGACATAATTCGAACATAGACATAATTCTTCTTCTGAGGGAAAAGTACCTCTTTCAGCTAACCAATTTGGTCCAATATTTGATAAATATCTGCAATTTTAGTGCAAGAATTACATGCCAAATTCTGTTTGTATATCTCACTGAATATTTGAATCATAGGTTCACAAGCACAAATACAGACATACACATAGAGATAATTCTAACAAATTTACTAAAAAGTTTTGAAATTTCTAATTATATTAGTATGAAAAAAGCAGAATTTTTCCATTTGAAATGTTTTCTACTTTTTGGATTCTAATTTGTAATTCATTGATATAAATATTATGGAATCTTCAAATCGACTTTGCCTAGAATTCCTTATCAGGTGGTTCCACTATTACGGAATGTTTGTATTCAATGCTGTTTCTCAAATTCACAATCAGGTGGAGTCATGGATATAAAATCAAATAATTTTGATTCAAATTTATCGATTAACTGATAATTATGTTTTGAAAAGACAAAAAAAGTGCATTGTCATCAAGTAGACACAAGTATACAAAATTTCAAAACTCTAGCCAATCAAAAGTTGAATGAGAAATCGACTACCAAATTACATCTTTTACAAAATGAAACAAGTCGAGTATAAATAAAAGTGTTTAAAAAATAATTATCTTTAATTAGGTGTATCTAAAAACGTGGAGATTTTTTCAAATCTCATCGTCAATTTCAGCCGATATTATTTTTTGTATTTTGAGATAATAAAAATTCAATCGACACAATGAAAACATTTTAAAATTGTTTGAAATGAGATGCAAAACTTATCTTATAGTAATGTTTTAACAAGACGCTAAAAGTATAATTGTTTCTTTCGAATAAAATAATAACAGTTCCATTGGTATATTTTAACAGTTTCTAATGACAAATACTGATAATATTTTGTGAATAAATATTTGTGATTAAATAACTGAAGAATTAAACAAATTATTTCAAGAAATTACAGAATGTAACATAGGACTAAATTAGAAGTAACTTACATTTTTGTCTATTTTCTTCCAATAGTAATAAAACAGAAAATTACTCAAGCTCTATTTAAAAATTTTATTTTTCAGACAACGTTCAGAACTAATTTCCTACCCAGTATCCCCTCATAGTATATATTACGGATAAAATTATTTTATAAATGACTAAGATAAATATCATACGCATACTGGAGATTCCAAATGTAAAAATAAGATAGATACGAATTTTAGATGCTGTGCGGCTCCAAACCGAATAAATAAAATAAAATAGTGGTCCAGATGAAGGATTCATTGTATGTTTCTTCAAAATTGTATTCAATTCTTCTGGCAATAACTTAACTTTCCAAATTATTTTTCAAATTTCAATTAGAAGATATACGTATCAGCATCATTTAAGATTACTAATTACTAATATGTTCTAAAACAACCTAAGACTTGGCATTTCAAACCCAATTAAAACTTTGTGAAACTACATAAAATTAAAATCTTTCTGTCTTATAAATGAATTTTTTTGGCGAAATAAAAACAATGTTTCCTTTAATACTGGTATGTGAAAAGAGTTTCTCTCATTTTAGAAATTCAGAGTTATATGGTGATACTCAGTAAGGAAAATAAGATTCTTTTTTTTGTTTGAAGGAAGGAAATATATATGTAATGTTTTTTGTGAGTACCTAAACTTTCTCTCATGAAGTTTGTTTAGTTAAATTTTCCACATAAAAACTTTCTGATCCTGTAGTTTGACGTCATGAAATCCAGACTGATAGTATTAGATATGCAAGGTTCTTGAATAAATTCAATTACATTTCTAGCACATCTCACTTTTGAGATTTTTTTAGATTTGTTGCGTAATCCTTTGTTATTTTTCCCTACCTTAAAGTAAAATTCCTGTTCTTCTTAGGAACAAAAAAATTTGAGTTGAAGTTTTCAAGATATAGGGCATTCTTTTGCATTACTACTTCTTTACTAAGCCAAATTAAAATACAAATATTTGATTGTGTTTTAAAATGTTGCTTAGTTTAAATCATCATGCATTAGCTAAAACTAACTATATAGCATTAAATTGCGCTCAAAATAACGTAAGATATTAAGACATACCACAGTTATGGGTTATTCTATCAGATAAATTCTCACAGAAGTAAGTAACGATCGATTTTTTCTGCGGAATTATTATTGATTTTTACTTTGCATTTAATTTCGCAAATCGTACATTATTATTATTATGTTGCAATGAAACCGTTATATGGTTTCATGATTTCAAATATTAGAAAATTTTTGAAGTTTCTATCGCTATACTGGTTTTGTAAGCCGCTTTTACCTCATCTGTGATTCCTTTTAGTTCGATTGGCTGACAAGTCCTTCTACGTGTCCTGCAGTATAATGTTTTATGCAGAACTCTGCATTGTCATTTTTTTTATTGTTGCAGAGATTTTATTATAATATTTAAAATTTATTTCTTTTTCTGTGTTCAATTTGGCTCCTCAAACGTCTTTCGGAACCAGATGTACTAGAAATTCTCATAAATTACTAACTCTAATCGAAACATCGTACATGGTAATGTGCTGCTCTGCTTCACTTTACACAACAACACCTAAATCCAGGGTAAAATCTCCGGTTTGAAGTTTGGATGAGTATGCGCAGAAACTTTATTGAACAAAAAGTTTACAGACAGTGTAAACATTGACAAATACGGCAGAAAATTATAATGAAAAAATGAGTATTTACATATGAAGAAAAACTCACGAAGCAAAACAGTTTTAATGACAGGCCCCAAAGAAGTTCGCTGCGTTAGCAAACTTGGGAGGACCCAGTTAGGGTCCCTAGTTATTGAATCTCACAAATGCAGAGTCCATAGAGTCTGACGTCTTGGTGAAAGGAGAGAAATCTGGGTCAGGTCAGATAGTTGGCGTCCGGTGGCTGTTTTATGAGGTTCTTATTTTCATTGAGGAAAGATATTAGTTTGGCGCTTATTAACACTGTTTCCAACAATTCAAAACTAGAGCGCGCAGTTTTCACTTCAGTTTTTTAGCTGTTTCCGTTACGATTAAAACAACCCTTAAAAATTTTCCCCCTCACTACATAAGTTAATCGCCGGAGAGGCAATGAAAGGAAATATGATTGAAAAAAAATGTTTATGTCTGAATCCTTTCCGAAACTCACAAAGAGTAGCAGCTGTAGTAGGAATTTACCTTACAATCAACTATAACAACAAAAATGCAGAGTAGTGACCTCGAAGCACGGTTTTACCATCAAATAGTTGTGTTTTATTTAAAATCCTGTGGTTAAAGTGTTTTGTTAGACTTTAAATTAGTTGAGAAAGTCAACTAAAAATACAAGAAATTTTTTCAGCTACGGTTTATTGTTTTAATATTATTAACAAATGACTAGTTATTCTGATATTGTAAAGAAAAATTATTCTACAATTTGTTGGTTGAAAGTGGTTCTTCGCATAAATTCTAACTAGAATACTTATAGAGTCCCAATAGATTGGTCTGTTGATATATAAATATAAAACTTTTTAAAATGTATCAGAATATAATAAGTTTGTGTCCAAGTAACATTTAAAAGATTTATTCAATCACTAGCTGTTACCCGCGACTTCGTGCGCAGAAATTTGAATTACTACTTTTTAAATTTACGAATGATGTTTCATTATATAGAAAGGGGAAGTCAAAAGTTCTGACGGTTGATAATACATAATTGGACGACTAATTTAATTCTCTGTTACTGTAAATTACATCATTGTACTCCAATGGTATCATCTGCTCTTTGGAATATATCATCCCACCATGCTATATGTCATCTGCTTCTACTATTTAGATTCATAAGACAAAATATACCTTTCTATTATAAAACTCTGGCAACCATGTACTTATACGTCAATGGACGATCCTGGTTTGTTTATTTTGGATTCATAGACCCGTTTTCCGGTAACCTTCCGATTTAAGCAATCGCCAAATCTATTTAACCTGTATCAACATAAACTGGAAATAAAAGGTGAATTAGTTCAAAGTCTAGCCGTTGCCTAGCAACGGGTAGCTATAAATATTCGTTATTTCAAAATCATCTGCACGCATTTTAAAGTTTTGGAACATTTAAAATAAAAATTAATAACAATCAAGAGGAGAAAATGGAAATAAAATTAGTATCACATTGAAAAGGTAAAGTTGAACTTTAAGATGGTATAAATATTTTTGTCGGACAGTTTGCTTGCTCCGAAGTTACAGCGGAAAAAACGATTTCGGTTATTTTCCTAATTAACTGACTGTTTCAAATTAACTTTGGGACTTAGAGGAAAGTTCATGGTATCTTCCCTTCTCTTAAATAATAGGTGTACAAAATTTGGTTGCTCGTCCATTGGTTAGGAGGAGATGTGGAACATAATACACATACATACCCACCCACATACCCGCAATGACTTTTATTTATATTGAATAATACCCACCCTCGAGTGCTTTTTTTAGAAGGAACAAATCTGTATATTTGTTCAGATGTTTCACTATGTCTATATATTTCGGTCTCTAAAATTGAGAAACAGAATTTCTCCAACATGTCTTGTTACCGATTTTGAAAAAAAAATTAATTTCATTATTTATGTATTTTATTTTTATGTATTTTAATATTCTGGAATAAAGAAAATTAACGCAAAATTAAGGAATTCAAATACATATAAGAGTATGTTTTACTTGAAAAACTAATTCATCGAAATGTTTTGCTCAGAAACGAGGATTATCAAAGAAGGTTAATTGGACAGTGCTATATACACAAATTCTTGCCTAATAACAATCTAATTATTTTTATAATAATTGTAATTAAATTTTTTCACATTTAAATCTAATGTCGAGAATTATAAGTTTTAAGAATTAATTTTGATCTATAAATATGGGTATATTTATTTTTGTTTAATTACAACAAACAGAATTTGTTGGCTAAAATCCCACGTGATTTTCTAATTTTGATACCTTTTAACTTTACTTTTAAAATTTGAAACTGATTTTAGGTTAATTAAATAGTGAATTTCTATTCATCCGGTGTTTTTTAAATAATACGAAACTTATCCTTTGAGATTTTCGGAAGGAAAATCGTGAAATGCGGATTTATTAATCTACAGATTCTGTAAAAGTTGAAATAATTTCCATTCTACACTGATTCTAGACCAAACAACTAATCTCAATGTCTCCATTGCCACTTAATTTTTAAAAGGAAATCCTAAATGAAATCTTCCTGTTCTGCATGATTATAATTGGGATACAACCTTGTGATGATACTCAAGGTATAACTTAATGGGGTTTCCCTACTATGATTGTATTCGTGATGGGACAAGTAGTTTATGATTTGGATAATGATGGACTAGTGTTGGATAATGATGGACTAGTATTGGATAATGATGGTTATGATTGGATAATGATGGACTATTATTGGACAGGTATTTTCAGCAATACATGTA
>BGPR01051011.1:0-10921 GCA_013235015.1 Araneus ventricosus
AGCCATCATAAACAGAAAGAAAAGAGTCTCGCAGTAAGAAAAAGACGGGTTTTTTTAGTGTGTGTTTCTGGAAATAGCAGTTATAAATTGACTAAATTTTAATGAAAATATTATTTAAAAATTGATTAAATTAATTAATCAAACATTAATAAAAATTCTTAGTATGGCGAGTGGCCTTCGATAAATTTCTCCATTCGATTTCTCATTCATTTCTTCCTTTTTGAACATTTTTTACTTTCTAAATTAATTTTTATGTGTTTTAAATATTTTCGTTTTAAACTTCTGTTGATGCAATCACTTGAGGCTGTTGCGTTAGTACGCTTAAAGATGTATTGTCATCGTTTATGTTTAAATCTGCTGTTTCTTATCAATACTTTTCTTTCTTTTTTAATTTTAATTTTTGTTTAGTATTTCTGGAAATAATTTTTATTCGGATGATATTTATATTTTCGTACGAAAAGATTGGTGACTGCAATTTATTTGGCTCTAGTAAAACCGTTGTTAAAATTTAATGTCTGATTTTCTTTAGTTTGCATTTTAGTATTCCACAACCCAACCTGTCTTTTGTTAATTTTTTTTGTTTCAAAACGACACAATGACCCCTGTTCAAAGAAATTAAAATTCCATACTTACAAGTAGATGGCACGACTTGGGAAACTCACTTCGGGATGAAACTTTTCATATTAGTAGCATACATTTAAGGTGTTCATCCATTAATCTAATAAAGTGCAATGGCTAGCCAATTCTGAGAGAATAGCCCTCAAACATTGGGCACAGCTTATATACAGTAAGCGTAAGCAGTTAGCGGCCAAATGGATCAGGTGTCAACGCGCTTGACTACTGTCCACTTGGTCAACGGTTCGATTTCCCTGTTTTTTTTTTTTTTTTCATTTTTATATTTTCCAAAATTATTTCAAATTTAATAAAAAATTAAAGAAATATAATTTTAACTATAATTCAAGTATCATATGAATGGACGGTTATTTTACGCATAAAAATAATTAATATTTTAATTAAAAAATATTTCTTTAAATTTTTATATAATATGAAATAATTTTGGAAAAAATAAAAACGAAAGGAGCACAGCGAGGAACGAACCGTTGACCAACCGGACAGGATACAAGCGCGCTGACACCTGAGCCATTTGGCCGCTAACTACTGGTGATCATTTACTGGTATATAAGCTGTGCCCATAGTTTGAGGGCTGTTATCTTCGAATTTCATGGCCATTGCACTTTATTAGATTAATGGGTGAACTGAATTTCCCAAGTCGTGCCCTCCCCTTGTTAGATAGCTAAGAGAGGTGATAATAGGATCTTTTAGATCATTCAGTTTCTACTCTATTTATCCCAAACACAATGCCAAAAGTCGTTGAGAATGCTCGTAGTTGTTGTTAATATTCAAATGATTTTTCTGATTTCATATTTCATTTACAATTGTTCTATTAAGGTTCGTTATAACATTTAGTTGCATCAAAGCTTTATATGGTTTCTATGTTTATCTCACATATTCAATCATGTATAAATTTGCATATAAGAACCAATATCGTTTAGAAAACTTTTGGTAGTAAAACGCAGCACTACATTTTCCTTTTAAACTCGTTTAAATCAGGAAGGAACATGGATTCCTTTTTAATTTTGTTTGAGAAGGAAGAAAGCTCAAATTCTTTATACAGTCTCGATTACTTGAATAGCCTCACTTAAAAAACGTCGCCATATTCAATAGAAAAATAAATATTTATTATCATTACAGAAATAAGTTAATTGGACGGTGTTTCATCTATAGTAACAAAATCATGAAAAGGTTTCTAATTTATTAACTAGAAAAATAACCCGTCATGGTATGGCGGATACAAATTACCTCTTCATTCGAGAGATTTCCTGTCAAATCTGACGTGTTTAAATGACATATATGCAAGAGAAATGTTTAAAATTGATTGAAAACAAATAAAATAAACATATGTTTTATGACAGGAAATATTTTTAATTACATATTATTGACATATTTCTTTATTCAAAATAATAAACAACATTAGGTGTAAAGTATTTTTCGTTATTTAGCAATTTTCCTTGTACTTCAGATGTCTTTGTGTAAACTTTAACATTGCCAAAAAGCATTATCAAATTATATCATCACGATTGCACTCAATAATTAGATGCATCGTGGCGTCCAAACTATATCACGCGCATGATATACCACTGACGTAATTTACTACTTTCTATTAAAAAACGGAAATTAATTTGAAATATAGGATTAATATAATTTAAAATTTCTCGGGAACTATTGATCATAGCGAGATAAATTTTATATCAATCGATAAAAAAAATTATTTCATTATTTTAGAGCTATTAAATTTGAAATTAGAACGACAATTACTCTTTTAAATTTAAAATTACTGAAATTTAGGTTCTCTAACAATTAAATAATGCTGTTTAATGTCTCGCAGTGCTATGGCGCGAGTTTTATTGTTGGTGAAGTCAGAGCGTTACTTAGGATCTGGGCTATCATATTAGTATTTATAGAAAATATTAATTTCCTAGTCAAATAATCCAATCACTTGAATAGCCTCAGTGTTATTTTTTAAAATTAAGGCTGAAAAAAAATAAAATGCCAGTATTTCGTATGGCTACTTTGTACCCTTATCGGTTCGAAAGTACTATTTGTAAAGAATTATATAACGCCCTTATTTTCTGAGGAACAATATTCTTCTCTGATACTTGTATGGCTTGAAATAAATCATTGCTGTTGTCATATTGCTTACCATCAAGGTGAACGTCATCAGACAAGATGCCCCATACATTTTCTATTATATTTAAGTCTAGGGAGATAGGGGGTCTGTTACAAACTTGTATATTTTGAGGAACAAACTATTGGCGACATTCCAAACTCCTACAGTATCACTTAAATTATAGAGATTGAAAAACATTCTCACGAATAGCTTATCAAGAACCCGACTTCGACTCCTAATGCGTGATGAGAACAATCTCATTGTAGAGGATAATAATTGAGAACGCATCCACCCAGACTGACACACTCTTCCAGCTACTTATGACTATTCTTATTTTTCGTATGCGTATTTTTATTTTATTTTTTATTTAGTTTTGTTTTCCAGTGTACGTTTCTTTTCCATTATTATTTGTTTTTGTCCATTCTAAAAAAATAAAGTTCGCCTCCATCTATCCAAACCGGAAAGAAGCCAAATGGCTCTAAACACGGGGATGCAGGTGGTGTAATGTAATGCATGTATCTCCGCATAATCCTGTTGAAAAATAAAATTATTTCAATGAAATGGATGCTGGAAGCTTTGGGTGCATGTTTTGTAAGATTGATAAATAAGCTTTCAATGTCTGTCTGCATTTTAAAATGATAATATTGAGGACAGCATCGAGATAATTGTCCTCCATAAGATGACAGAGCCAATTCAGGAATGGGACATGACAGAATTCATTCTTTGCTCCTAAATCATGGTAATAATAGGAGAGCCAGTCCTGTTCATCTACATTCAACTTTTTTTCAACGGTGAAAATTATGTTCCGCTTCTCAAAACTCGTTTGCAAAGAGAAAAAGTTGCATCTTATGTTGCGGCATAAGCTGAGGTTTGAGTCTCAGTTTCAATCGTTTATTAATTTTCATTTTTTAATTAACCTTCTTACTTGTGAAATTGAAACTTTAATTTCATTTTCTTTAGCCATTATTGTGGTAGGTAATCACGAATTAGATATAGATGCCGAAGTCTTAAATGGCTTAATGGCTTCCTTTATTTCTTTCATCGTAATGGTACAAATCCTACAAGAGGTTGCTGATAACTTTAGGAAAAATAATTATTTTTGTTTGATTTTCCGGTACGAGAAACTTTTAGATTTGAAAATTTTGAACCATCTCAATTTCTTCTTTGCTAAAGTGAAATACTCGGTCCATTTTAAAAAAGAGTTGACCTGATTTAATTTCAGTTTACTCAACAATAACCACAAGCAATTAGATAGAAAGTTTCTGCCTTAGAATTCTAGAGTGATGAAATTAAAAATTATGACTCATGTGAAGCAGTAGTTACCTCGATTTTGCACGAAACTAGAAAATTTGCATAAGGTATGAGACTCATAATATTTTTTTTAATTAAATGAATTATAAAAGCGTCATTAACATCGCTAAAATTTCTTTCGGAAAGATTATTGTAATTAAGCATATTTTAAGCTTTATTACTGGTGAGGCTATTTAAGTAATCGCACTGTATTTCCTCTTCGGCATGTCATGGAGTAGTTTTAGATTGAAAAGCGATTTAAACATCCACTTCTCATTACTTTCCTACGTTTGCTGTCGAGAGAATAAATGAAATGATGACATAATGACATGTATCTATTTCGGGGAAATATTTCCATTCTCATATGTTAAGACTGATGAACAGGATTCTAGTAAATTACTATTAAAGCTTCATTCTTATGTCTGACTTTATTTTAGTACTGATTTGATTTTGTATTTCCATATTCTAAGAAAATTCTTCACATTTCTTTTCCCATCGACCTTAGAGAAAAGAAAATACTTCTTGGGTACAGTTTTGTTTTCTTACCGACTCATGTGCTATAAAATTCCAGCCCTAACCCATAATATAACGCTAAAATCATTTTTAAATTGCTGACACTTTTCAAAATCACAAAGTGACCCCTGTTTAAAGATACATATTAATTCAGTCATAATTAAATGGCTATCGCAAATGATAAGAGAAAATATAAAAGCATATAATACTAATATATTTTTCATGAGAATGTTTATAGTTAGAGAAATTACTAAATCATTTACAATTTTACAATTTCTTATTCGATTTACAAGCATTTAAAATTAAGATATGTCACAATATTTGGTTAAATGAAAGTTCTATGTGGCTAAAAGTTTTATTTCATCGTTTATCACACATATTCAGTCAGGTGTAGAAAACCATATAAAAATCAACATCCTTTCGAAATAAATATGCGTAGCGTTGAACGTAGCTCTACGTACTAGGATCAAAAACTATGAATAATAAATGCAGAAAATATATGAAAAAACAGCGATGTGAGCTGTAATTGACCGTAAGTAATTTTATAATACAATCATAACAAGTTTTACTTGCTAAAGGTTCCTATAGCCGTTAAACTTGGTCAGACTTTTATCATATTAACAACAACTTAATTTCAGGAAGAAATTCTAAGAATAAAAAGTAAATGCCCAGAAGAATTTCGTCTTTTCCCAACAAAAAACAAACTAGAATATATATTTTTTTAATTTATAAGAAACTAAGTTACTTCTTAAAACAATATATTATGAATTTTTAATGCCTTACGGCCATGGCTAGATATGCTTCAGAAAGTGGAATTAGAACCACCATCATTTAACATTCAGTATATGTTGACGTTCTCATGACTAACATTTATTAAATGGCATATTTAATCGTCTCTTATTTATTAGTAAGTGAGTTTTAATTAATCTACAACTGAATTTAAATTAATCTGAACTGAAATAATTTCTCAGAGCCACCTCATTAAATATCGCTGCGATTTCAAATGAGAGAGGGCATACAAGGAAATAGTTTGACGTCACTTCCACCCTTTTACATTGTCTTCCCAAACGTCATATTCAAATAGAGGTAAGAAATTTTATATTTAAATATTGGTATTTATGTGTTGAAAATGTAAAATTATTACCTAGAACATAGTCTTCAACATTAGCAAACTGACCAGAGTCTTTTGTACTAGTGACAAAAGATCTGATAAGAAAATATAAAAGTTTTGGTTATGTTCAAGAATTTCAAAGAAAAGATTGTTTACTAGGCTAAAGTCGCTTTTGTGTTATCTCTAAAAGATTTTCCTTTGAAAAAATTCTTCTCCCATGCTTTCTTCAATACAAAATGCTTGTATTAATAACTGCAACAACTCAAAATTTATTTGTTTTCGTAGTTGCATGTTAAATACATTGTGTTTTCCCCTTAAATTACATCTGAATATCCCGCCTCGTTTTTTGAATTTCTCATCACAATTATAAAATTCACTTTCGGAAATGAGCCTGAGATATTTCTATTCATTGGTATGAAATTTCTTTTGATTGGAATACTTCTTTCTTGTCCATCCCATATAATTTCCTGGAACATCCTGAGATAAGAAAATGTGACAGTTTTGTTTATATTCAAGATGATTTCTAGGGAAGGATTTGTTTTCTAGTTTGCACAATTTGTGTTACCTCCGAAAGTTCTCACCTTGAAAACAGTATCAATTAAATTTCTACTAAAATATACAATAAGGTCTGTAATACTATCTTGTAAGATAGTTACAACACGATAGGAACAAGAATTGTTTCCAAGTTTTAAGCTAATTAAAACGCCTCTTAAATGAAATCTAAACCTTCGTCTCATTCTTTAAATACATCATCATCATCATTACAAGATTCACTTCCTTGCTAATGAGCGTGTGGGCATGTCTATCGATTGGGATGAGATTTCTTCTGAATGAAATATCCCTTTCTTGTCCATCCCATGAAATTTCCTGGTGTATGTTGGCTAAGAAAATTTTAAAGTTATGTTTTTGTCCAAGAATATTTCGAGGGAAGGAATCTTTTACCAGTCTTACTAATTGGGCTGCCTCTGAAAGTTTTCATTTTGAAAACAGTATCCGTTAAATTTCTTTTGCATGTTCTTTCCAATAAAAATATGGTTTCTTATAATATCTCCAACGATAATTGCAACACGATAGGAACAAATGTTATTTCAGTTAAAAATTGTATGTTAATTAAAACGTTGCCCCTGTATTTTCCCTGCAAGTTAAATCCGAATCTACGGTGCCGTTCTTTAAATATATCATCAACGATGCGAGATATCATCCTTGCAAATAAGCGCGTGGGCATTTGTATCGATTGGGATGAGATTCCTTCTGAATGTTATATCCCTTTCTTGTCCATCCCATATAATTTCCCGGGGTATCTACACCCTGAGTATTTTGTCGGGTGTCCTGTTAATGGCCCTGATAGCGACCCGCAAGAATCTCGATAGAATATGGCATGGAGAATAAATGGGATCTCCGAGGCGGGTCGTCTTTAGCTAATACTTGTTTGCCTCCGCTGCGTTGCGACTGATGGATCTTTCACTGTAGGAGATAGATCCAGATGGATTGCCTTAAAGGTCAGCCAATATGTTAGTGGGAGAACAGGGGCTGACCGCAAAATGATACGAGAAAGTCGCCATGTCCGAATTTTTCAAGACACTAAAATTAAGGTCATATGTTTGGGATAAAATAGCTTTGTTATGGTGATAATTAATTGCTGAAAAGCATCCTGTAAATTTTTTTAATCTAAGAAATTAATTATCTCGCATATAACGGAGAAATTGGTGATGTCCGAATTTTCCAAGATGCTAAAATTAGTGTCAGATAGAAGCTTTGAAAAAATCGCTTTCTAACAGACTAGGATGATTTGTCAAGAGATTTGTGGAAAATATCTTGTAAATATGTGGCGATGTCTGAATTTATGATAACACTAAAATTAAGGTCAGATAGCAGTTTTGAAGAAAATCCATGACTAATACGCCGATTTGTGAAGAGTTATTTTGTGGACATTTTCTTGTAAATATATTTTTATCAAAAATTCTTGGAATGATTAATCTACAATTAATCCGAGAAAGTGGAGTTGGCCGAATTTTACAAGATGCTAAAATTAGTGTCAGATAGAAGCTTTGAAAAAGTCGCTTTCTAACAGAGTAGGATGATTTGTCAAGAGTATTTCGTGGAAAATATTTTGTAAATATGTGGCGATGTCCAAGTTTTTGATGACACTAAAATTAAAGTCAGATAGCAGTTTTGAAGAAAATCCATAACAAATATGTCGATTTTTCAATAATTATTTTGTGGACTAAATATATTTTTATCGAAAATTGTTGGAATGATTAATCCACAATTAATCCGAGAAAGTGGAGATGACCGAGTTTTGCAAGACACTAATTTTCAGGTAAGATGTTTTGGATAAAATAGCTTAGTTACGTCGATTTGTCGATAGTAATTGTTCAAAAACATCTTGTAAATATATTTTATTGAAAATTGTCGGAATGAATAACTGCAAATAATCCGGGAACATGGATATACCAGAATTTTCCAGTACACTAAAATTAAGGTTAGAAATTGCGAGAAAAACCGCTTAATTATGTCAATTTTTAAAGAGTAATTGCTGAAAAGCATCTTGTAAATATATTTTAATCTAAGGAATGATTCATAGTGTGTATAATCTAGAAAGTGGTGATGTTCGAATTTTCTAAAGGTACTAAAATTTAGGTCAGATAGAAGCTATGAAAAAATCGCTTTCTAACAGAATACGAGGATTTGTCAAGAGTATTTTAAGGAAAATATCTTGTAAATATATTTTAATACAAATATGTAGGAATTACTCACCTGAAATTGGAGAAAGGGGAGTAGTTGGAATTCGTACTAAAATTAAGTTCAGATAGCAGTTTTGAAGAAAATACCTGACTAGTATGCCATTTTGTCACGAGTTATTTTGTGGAAAGTTTCTTGTAAATATATTTTTATCGAAAACTGTTGGAATGAATAATTAATAATAATTTTTCCGAGAAAGTAGAGATGTCCGAATTTTTTAAGACACTAAAATTAAGGTCAGATGGAAGTTTCGAAAAAAATCTCTTACTAATAGAATATGTTCATCCGTCCAGAGTGATTGCCGATAAATATCCTGCAAATATAATCTAAAGAATAAATGATTTAAAGTATAATGGAAAAAGTGGTGATTTCCGAATTTTTCAAAATACAATTGCTGAAAAGGATCCTGTAAATATATTTTAATCTACGGAATAAAACATCGTACATATAATGGAAAGCTATTAAATGAAAAATTTGAAGAAACTAAATATCAGTAACCTTCGAAAATAAATTAAAAATTAAGAATTTAAATTGATGAAATTAAAATCCAACGTTATGGCGATTTGAATAAAATCCATATTGACTCAATTGTTACCGCACTGATTGATTTTCAGGAAAGAATAGACTGCCTGTATTAAAGGCGGCTTACACTGATTAAAAATTGTCTGTAAATTTTGCACATAACAACAGGAAACTAAAAATGGAACTTTGATTTTTTTAATGGAATAATGGGAGTTATTAAAAGCCATATCGAGTTTTTTTTTCTCAGGAGCTCAGATTTAGAGATGATTATCATTATCTTTCCTAGAGATTTTCTTTATTTTGTATTATTTTTGCAATCGGAAAAAGCCCTTGTCATTTTTCATGTTGTCAAAAAATATATTAAAAAATTTAATTCCAGCATTATTTATTTTAACTCTAATTAAATTTTTGTTATTAGCAATTAATTCTGATTATTATTTTTTGAAAAGAGGAGTATAAGTTTAATTTTTATTACTTTTTTACTGACATTGATAAGAAAGTTAAAAGTTAGGTAGAACTTGGTATGATAACATTTATAGAGTATTTAAACACTCATTATTCCACTTTAAATTCTGATGAGGTGAATATTTTAGCTTTGATTACTGAATGATATGCGATTTCTTCTGACGCAGAATTATTTTGTATTATTGGAAATGATTAATTTCTGTAAAGGCTAAGAAATTCCATTTTTAAGAGGGATTTTGGAGTGTACAACAGGAATATAGTTAACCTTAAAATATGGCCTGTTTTTGGAAAATTTTGATTGATTTTTTTTACAAGAAAATATAATATAATAACTTAGAAATTTTACCATTTCAACATTTTAATTTTATCGCAATTTTAAATAACGATATCATCATCAAATGGTTTTTATTTGAAATAAAGACGTTTCAGGACATTAAGTTTAAAAGCGTTTACTTCAATAACAATTAATTTTTCATTTCATTAAATAATATCATTTATTTATGTAAGGAAATGTATACAAAAATTCATTATAGTGCTTAATCCTGAATTATTTGCAATCCATTCGAGACAAATAAAGAATGGATGTCGAATTACTGATTTTTAAAAATCTGTTTTTCGTATTTTCAAAATTTTGTGTGTTACAATGCACAAATTAAACTTTCATCTAATTTAATTTTTGATCAAAAGAATCTGCTTAAAATAAGCTAAAAATTAAATGTTGTGAATTGAAAGTGATAAAATTCGAACAAAGGAACCGGACACTGTGCATGAAAACTGTAGTAAGAAGCACAGGACATGAGAATGAAAATAAATTCGTATGAAGATTTTGTTTAAGTGAAATATGAAAGCATCGATTTGAAATTGGCCCAAAACGGGGAAACCGTCTTTAATGTTTATTAAAATATACTACAGTGATCAATGTCTACCACCTATACCCAGGGAGGTCTATTTATTTCTTTATTAGTAGTAAATAAAGTCATCGTCCGTAACACTGTAAAATAGAACAAGGGAGTAGAGCTATCCGCGGAGTCATTAGGGATTAGGCAGTCTGTTACAGTGGCACATATAATGTTTAGAATACTATAAATAGCATTTTATATTTCATTTAAATTTACTTCTTATTCATGTATTTAATTTTAGTGGGAATGAGTAGATGTTGGTTTAATTTTAAACTTTTAATCTTAGAATTCAGCTTTCAACAGTGTAATAAGATGGAGTCAGACTTTTATAAAAATAAGAATTTTAATTTGAAAGCGATAAAATAAAAAAAAATGAAGAGAAATTATTGTTTGGTCAATTTTCCAATACTAGATATGCAAGCAGTGGCGGAGGGGCCGATAATACTGTAGGAGTTTAGTGGTACAGTATCTATGCCAGAATATGTAGGTAAAATATTCTTTCTCACATGTACCAGCTCCATACGCAGAGAAATATTCTCTCGAATATGGTATAACATACGCACGAGCCGCGGATAGGGGAAAAATATTCTCTCGAATCTATCACAACATCCTTATCAGTCTCGTTCTCATCGGAAACATTCTCTCAAATCT
>BGPR01051012.1:0-10921 GCA_013235015.1 Araneus ventricosus
TTTAGCTGACCCATTGAATACGACTCGTAGTTTGGTTGAAATGCTTTCTTCCCTCACTACTCCATGAGGAGGAAGATAAAATGCTTCACTTTCTGGTAGATACGACTGATTATTAGGAACAAGTTCCATATGATTTAGCTCTTCATATTCTTTGAGAAAAGAAGTATATTGCTGTCGAAGAGTTGGATTTTTCTGCAGTCTATGTTCCAAAGAATAGAAACATTTGACTGCAGTAGATTTTGAATTACCGAGTTTGTGATGGGGTTTAAAAGGTAATTTAACTGTATAGCGCCCTGAATCATCTCTAGATACAGTTGATTTATATAATTCTTCGCATATTTGTTCTTCATTTGAAAGTGAATTTTCTTGTGGGAGAGATTCTAGCTCCCAGAAATTTTGAATATCATTTTCCAAGTTAAGGTTGCTTGTGGTATGATGACTCACAAATTGATTTTGTGACTGACGAGAAGAAACTTTACCACATAGAACCCAACCCAACTTCGTATCAATAGCATATGGGGTATTTTTTGCTCCTTTGATTTGATTTCCTTGCATTAATTCGAAGAAAATATCTGCACCTAGAATGATGTTTATTCGTTTGGAAATGTGGAATTCGGGATCTGCAAGCTGAAGATTTTGAATGTGATTCCAATGATAATGAGACATATGAAAATTAGGTAGGTTGGTAGTGAGAGATTTAATTACGAGAGCATTAACAAGGTAAGTTTCGGGATGTAAAAGAGAGGTAAATTCGAGTTTCACAAATGAATCAGAGTTTCCTACTATTTGATTTCCAGTACCAATAATTGTATGCGAAGAAGAGTTTCTGGAGAGTCCTAAATTGGTACAACACTCCTCTGAAATGAGAGACATTTGACTTGCACTATCGAGAGGAACTCGACAGTTTTGCCAATTTCCCATAGAATCTTTTACCTTGACTATCGCTGTGCATAACAGAATATTACCAGAGTCAGAAGTTCCAGAATAGGAAAGAGAAGTAGCAGAAGAAGACTCGCCTCTCTCAAGAGTTGGCTCATTTTGAGATGGAGGTGCAAGAGGTTTGTAATTCTTCGAATAATCATGCAGTAAAGTGTGATGTGGCAGTGAGCAGTTTTTACATCGAACACTTAGCATACACTTTGACACATCATGATTAGATCTTAAACAGTTGTTACACAATTTCATAGTTTTTATGACATTCCACCTTTGTTCAAGATTATATCCATTAAATATTCCACATTTATAAATAGGATGATTTTCTGAGCAAAGTATGCACTTATTACGAGTAGAGTTATTTACAACAGTATTATGTACAACAGTATTTTTCTTCGCACTATACTTATTCATATCTCTTGATTGGATATTCCTATAAATACAGTCTCTAGAAGTTAGGTGATCAGAATTAGCATTGCGAATGCTTCTAGCATGCTTTTCAATAAATGATACTAAATCATCATACGTTGGGAATTTTTCACTATCCAAAGACAACTCCCATTGTTTTCTTAATGATTCATCAAGCTTTTCTTGTATAATAAATACAAGAATTAAATTCACAAATTCGTTAAATTGGAATTTCAAAGATTTTAGATTTCGAATGGCTAAATTGCATGTATCTAGTAAATCCAGAATAGATTTTTGGTTGTTTGGCTTGGTAGGTTTTGCGTTTATGAATTTTGATAAAAGAGAATTTGCCAAATTTTTTTTATCGTCATATCGATTTAAAAGGGTTTCCCATGCTTGTTTGTAATTTTCATCCGATATTGAAAAACCTGATATCAACTTTGCAGGATCTCCTTTTAACGAGCTAATTAAATAGCTTAACTTGGCAGTTTCAGATAATTCATAGTTTTTATCTATTGCATTTATAAATATTTCCTTAAAGGAGAGCCAAGCACTCAAATCTCCGGAGAACACTGGTAACTCTAACTTTGGCAATTTGAGGTTATTTTTATTTTCAGAATTACGAGACGAATTATTTGTTGAAACATTTTCTTCTTTTGTTTTAACAATCATTTCTTCGATTTCTACTAATAAGTCTGTTATAATGTCTTTATTTACTGTATATATTTCATACAAACTGCCGTCTGGATCACCGCTAAGCAAATAATTTGCTTGCAAATCAGATTCCAGATTCAGACACTCACTTTTTGTTTTGATAAGCAATTGAACATTTTTATCATTTTCAATTATTTTTTTCCATTTATCATTATACCTTTTTATTTCTTTTACGCAAAAAGAGAATTTAGCTTTTGCGGCTTCTTCAGATTTCGTCATAATAATATGAATATGATTTAGATTTCTTAGAATAAAAGGTAAGCTCAATCTCGACGGACCATAATTTGTAGAATATTATAAAGAATAGATTGCTTGATTAAAAATCGTACTCACCCGATTGTAGATTGGATAGCAAAACTCACTCTAAAAAATCATATTAGTAATCCAACATGGATGCAAGCCAAATAATTCCACTTGTTGGTTTTCACATCTTTTAATCGTTTCATTTTGTTACATTAATAAAATAGCACAATTCTTCGAAGATTTAGCATGGTTTAACAAGACATATTTTTTCGATTCATGATTAGAATAGATTTGTTAGATAACGAAATAAAAGCTCGCTCAGGGCGAACAAAAGAGTCAGAATGTCTGGCGTGGGCGTCACAACAGTCAGAGATCGAACTGCAAAAGCGAGGGGTAACAGGAAGAGGGTTGTAGAATTCCAAGAAGGAGGTGAAAACGGGGCTGCACAGACATCCGCTATCAGTCCAAACTGAGTATCAAGGAGGTGGTGGCCTCTGGGGACTTTTTTCTTGTGGAAACTGAACAACAACTTTATAGCTTTTCTTGGCCTCCACTTCTGTGATTGCTTTACAATTTATTTGAAGAACAATTCCTACAAATAAGTTGGCGTAGACTGTTGATAAGTCTTCATCTAAAAAATGTAAAACAATTCAATTAACATTTTGAATGATTCTTATAGTAAGGCAAAAACGGTTCTTAATATGTTGAGATCTCGCAGACTGAGTCAAAACTGAAGAGATCGCCTTAAACTTACTTTTTTTTACAAAATCTAAAACATTGAACAATCCTTTCAGTAAATGTAATGTTTTATAATTAAAAATAAAGGATCATAAAAAAATGAATTGGGATTAATTATCGATCACTTAAAGTAGTACTCTCATTTCTTACGTTGATTGCTCTTGACTTCATCATACAAAAATTTCAGCAAAGAAATGATAAAACAAAAATGGAAGCATTTTAAGGAAAGCTTAACCTCTACTAAATAGCAAGCTCAAAAAGCACTGCGCTCATAAGCTCTCCCTTTCCATTACCTCTTGTAAAATAGCAAGATTAGTCAATTTATTAAACTTCAATAACGTGGCTAATACCTCTATTAAAAAAGTGTTGGTACATTTACGTTTAAACTAAGTGGTTCTGTTATCTAATAGTTCACTTTCAATAAAAAATAACAAATGAATGATTTCACACACAAATTTTAATTTTTATATCATTAATGTAACATGGTGAACACTAATAGCTGGCTGCTGCTGCATAAATGCTAATAATCTAAATAATTTTGCTACCACCTTGATATTTCAAGCATATTTAAAACGGCACTCATATGTCCCGGTCGGGGCAAAGGGGTTTAATTAAACATTATACAAATTGGAACAAAATTTCAACATAAAATACACAATTTTTTATATTATTAAATTCAGCAGTTTTTTACCCTTTTCATCAAAATTTATGTTCTTTTCTCGCATTAGACCTCTAAAGGTAGAATCTTGCTTCACTTTTTCTTTTCTTTGAGCTATGTCCATTTTCTTCATACAGTTATCAGCAGCTAAAAATAAATTAACGACCTATTTTTTACTCAAGACCATGTTTTTGATCACATATCCAAAATCCAATTGAAAGCAAATATATGAAATGGTGTACATATTTGGAAAACTAGTTTTTTCTTACCGATAAACAAATAATTCTGATTCGGATACATATGTTATGTCCAGAATAAAAGTAACTAAAATTTCTTACGAGGTTTTAATTTAATGTAATAAGGAAACTATTTCCTTATTTTAGAAATTTTGTAATGTACTAATATCACATTATTTTAGCAACCTGAAATATTTTTTTAAAAATTAATTTAGAACGTTCTACGAGCAAAAAAAAAAAATAAAAAATTGTTAGATCAAGAGTATCACAAAATTATGCCTTCGTTTTAAAATGCTTAAAAGGCAAGAAAAAATTGCCATCAAAAGACGGGCTAAAATTATTGCCGATCTGATTCGGTCAAGAGAAAAAAAAAATGGCACCCTCCAACAAAGGCCTCCATATTCTTTTTGCTCCCATTCTCACCTCCAACTGACATAACATGTCAACAAACCGCCACTACAGTTGCGTATAAAAAAAAACCCGTTCTATTTGCATTCGAAGTATTGCCAACCGCAGATGACTAAACGCGCACCGATCCGGTTCGAATCATTTGAGAGTTCGAATCAACCTAAGATCACGGTATGGAATTGGAAAATTACCCAGGGACTCTACTATCCCTGGATCCGAAAATAAATTTATTGCTAATTTTTTACTAAATGTCTAACAAGACAAAAACAAAAAAGAATTATAAATATTCCACCCATCCATATTCTTCATAAAAAATATATAATTTTGGATATGACAGTTTTAACCACTTAACTGAATAGTTTTCTTTGCTATCTAATAAGATGACCCCTCCTGTTTTGGAAAGGGGCTGTCGTTTTCATTCTTCTAAGAAGGTATAGGATACTTAAGATGTTTATGGATCCGACATATTTTTTGTGTCAAATTATAAAGCTAATTAATGATTCAATTTTAGTTTATAAGACTAAAATTTCGATAATTCGATGCACGAGTATTCTCGGCTGTTAAGTTAAGCGGTTAAGAAGCACAGTATAAATGATAGAAAGATGTTCAAGTTATGAAGGAAAAAAAACGTAATAGGAACATACTTTCAATTTGTTCTTATGATCACTTGATTTTGATAATTTTCATATTATTTATGAAAGAAGTTTCCGAATAAAATACAGGAAATAACAAATTATTTAATTTTTGCTTTTACCATTATCTGATGTAACAAAAAACTATTGCAAATTGAATAATTTTGACGCATTCCTTTTCACCATACAGATAGAAATAAAATTTAACATTTCTTCCTACATCTGTAGTAATTGTTTAATAACCCAGTATTCATGATCTTAATTTTTAAAAAAAGTAAAATTTCGACATTTCATTTCAGGAAACGGTAGCAAAACGAACTTTAAACGTAATTCACTTCTGAGGAAAAGGTATTTAAAAATAAACGGCAATTAAATATTAAATTATTGGCAGAACATCGATGAAGTATACATTAAATGTATTAAGGAAGTGAACAATATATTTTCATTTTTTTCACATTGTAAAAACAAAGTCATGAGCTAAGAAATTTGCTAATTATTTAAAGATTTTTACCTTTAATTTATACATTCAAATGTAATATGGTCGAAGGCCACCGACTGGGCATAAACAAAAAAAAAATCGACAAAAATCGTTTAATATGATTGATATGAAAAGAAACTGCAAATAAAGTATTCTTGTGAACATATGTATGCATATATTTACCTTATTTTTTCTTCGACATTCAATTTACCCAGCTGTCAAATTTTTAACTTTCAATAAATGAGAAATTTTATTTAAATATATACTCACAAATCATATATACTTAATTCAACATTACCGAAAAATCAATTCAAAATAAAATTTAGTTCTTACCAGTAAACTCCTGTTACCAGTTCTTCAAATCCCCACTCCTTTAGCTTTTCTTTAATGTCTATTTTCAATGGGTATGTAAATATCCAAATCAGCTCTAACGCGAGAATGTCCCGTCATACTAAAAATGGCCGAGCGAACAGAGAAAGATTTTTGGTTTAACGTTCCTTCATTTCCAAACTGAAACTTTTAGTAAATTGCACTACGCACTTAACAGATGCATAAAACAGACGCCGCTATGAGTTGATCCGTGAGGGTATAGAATGTTTTCACACTTCAACACTTCATTAATGTCCTTCTTTTCTCTGATATATTAGTATACTTGAGGAGGAACGTTATCTACTTCAATCCAACAAAGTGCCGCCATATTTGAGATTTACCATACGGCATGGTAAAAGAAATAAATGCCCTGTTACCATTGTATTTGGCAGATGTCAGAGAGGTCAGCATAGTCAAATCACCAAACATATGGTAAAATGAACGATACTTTCTGAAGAATAATCTGGTAATTTAATCGTGATTCTCGTAAAAAAACGAAGTGCATGGTATGAAAACCGTTTTTCCTGGTAAATTAACTTTTCAGCGTTGTAATTTTACTAAACAGGTGGGTAAAAAGAGCCATAATTTCGAAAACCAGAAATTCTCGTAAACCGTTACCAGAACGAACAGTAAGATTATGAAACAAATGATTTAAATACCGTAAATTTTGTTGTTTATCACCAGAATTCTGTTTTTATTACCAGAAATACCATTACCATACAAATATGGTTTTTTTGCCAGAATTTTTTTCTCAGTGTACTGTTGTTAATAATGGATAGTTCCTTATTCTTCTATTTTAAGAAAAATGTTTAATACCCATATAAATTTAGAAGATTGCAGCTCAATACGAAAAATATATCTGTAAATAGATTAACAAAGGAAGCAATCAAGTCATTTTCAATTTCAAGAACACACGGCTCGAAAATACCATTGACGAAGCAACACTTATCAGTCCGGCCGTTATGTTAGCAGCAACCAATCTGTATGGCGGCTATTAGGTTTTACGTTGCACGAAAGGCACCCCACTGTAACACATCTTATTTTGCATTTAGAGAATGATGAACGAGTCTGTTTCACGGAAATTTATCGTCCCACATAAAATTAATCTGACTGCATTTTTTGAACTATGTATAAAAGATAATTTTGCAAAAAGTCTTCTGTAGGTCGAGGTGTTAAGATATTACACCTGGAATACTTCAACAATGAAATGGAAGCGCCAAATCCAAGGTATCCCTGTACAGTATTAGCCTGGTGTAAAATCCGGAGATGCTTTAGGTAGTATTTATACGTTGCATACAAGCAATATGGAATACTTTGCTGTTACATCATGCGCTAGGAAACTTCTTTTGGTGACCTTAAAAAGAATGATAACCAAAATGTCTACATTCAGAGAGACCTGGAAGAAAAAAGAGGGATTTAACATTGAAAGAGGCCATATTGTACAGGTCGGCAGCGAAGGTGAGAGAGCGTTTTGCAATATTAATAGTAACCTGTAAACTTCCAAACCTCAGCAGATGTGGGAAAAATAAAAAAATGACATGGCGGATGACATATTTCACAGATTACAAGGGCCTAATGAAAAACTTGAGTACAATGATCTAATTTAGAACGAAGCATTAACTAAGGTAGAAGACCAACTGATCACGATAACCGGAAAAGGTCTATAGACCTTTGGAATGAATTGGCCGCGCAGAAAAGGGGAAGTTAGTAATGACCTGATGCAGGAATTGGGATACGATACGCAACAACGTCTAAATGAGTTCATTCCACAGTTGAAACCAAGTTGTTTTTGTTCAAAAACAGTTTTTGATAATATTTTATAACAGATTTCGAGTGGTGAATGTGGGGGAGAGGAGAGAGTGTTTTATTTCCACGCATTCCGATAATACCGACAGATTTACCATTCCATTTCAAAATGTTACAATTCCCTTTAAAAATATCATTTGCCATGACAATTATCAAGGTTTAAGGCTAGGCGCTCAAACTTGCAGGCGTATGTTTGGAAAAAACAATGTTTTTCACATGGGCAACATTATGTGGCGTGTTCACGTGTGTGCACCTACAGAACTACAGCGGTACTGGATCCTGGCATCCTTGCAAGAAAAGTAAAACAAAAAACATATTATATTGAAGTATGTTAGCATAGATAAAAAAAATTACCTAACTGTATCAGCAAACAAGTACACTCCTATAAGTAGTCCATTTACTATCATACGTCATCATGCAACAAAACATTTACTTTCGTGAATAAACAAATTTAATATTTAAAATTCTTCGCGTACGAAGTCGCGGGTAACAGCTAGTGTATAAATAAAACACAAACCAGCGGAAGTGTTCTAACCGCAGCTTTCTCGCATACTACTACAATATGGCGCCTTTTCATAGCTTTGTCGGATATTGAAGGGAAGCGAATATGAATTTTGTACGTCTTCCCTTTGATCAACTGGTTTCAAAATTTCATATGGACGAAAATATCACATACAAAATATCATTTATCTGTTGCGTTTTTTAATTATAGCCTTCACATGCACATGGATACAAAGACAATCTGCTGATAAAACCATAGACAGTTTAGAAATTCTGATGATAAAAACCATGAATTATAAATTTCATTCATGCAGATTACAGCGGTTTTGAATTATTGTATTAATATACACACGGTAGGACAAAGAGATACACTTCTGTTTGATGAATTTCGTCTAAAATTTCATACAGAACTACAATTTTAGTGTAAAGATCGCATACGAAATTTCATTCTTCGAGCTCTTTCCGTTTTTTAGTTATCGTATTCACAGGCAGGCAGACCTAATATCAAAAATGGCAACTCCCCGCAATGACCTGATGGTAAGGTGTCAGCCTCTGAGCCGGAGGGTTCGAGATCCGATTCCACTAAAAAGCAGTCGTGTATTGGGCCTGTTGAACTTTCAATCATGCATAGGGGGCAAACGCCCTCGTTTCAGAGCACTAAAAGGTTAATATGTTTTAGGAAAATTCAAACAATCATATAAATCTAGCTGGCAATGAATCACACCAATAAATGAGTGCTTAATTTAGTTTAGTTATATTAACGTTCCGTTTTAAAGCAACATGAGGGCTATTTTGGGAAGAACCTCGTAACTTTGTACAGAGGTCAGAAGAGATGAACGACACCTGAGCTGGCACCCAATAAATGAGTGAAATTTCCAGTATGAATCTAGATAACAAAAATGAAATCTAATCATTTCTAAATAATGGAAATGGACTTGAAAAATATCTAGCATATGTTAAAAATATGTGTTTATTGTAGAATTCGTTAAATATTGATTTTTGATATTTAAAAACTTTTGTTAAAACTAAGTTATCTAGTAATGGTATATACTTGTACATACGCAAGAAAGAATTCTAAGTTCCATATAATGAAAAACATAGCAAATTTTTTAAAGATTTTTTTAAAATTTAGATATTCTATTAAAATGATACTGTATTTCGAAAAACATAGCAAATTTTTTAAAGATTTTTTTAAAATTTAGATATTCTATTAAAATGATACTGTATTTCAATATATTTAAAAAGTATGACATACTTCAAGGAAAATATTTTATGTAAGAAACAGGAAAAAAGTATGTTAGATTTCGAATATATTTGTATCTTTATTATAGTGTACAGTAAATTCTTCATTTGAGAAAATGCATATTTATCATTTGAAATCTAACCAAAAGCTGATAAGATGGCAATTTCTATATTTATTTATTCCGAACCTTTTCTTGCATCTCTATCCGTTTTTTCAGATATATAAATGATTTGATCGTTTTAGTTCATAAGCTGTGCTTGGAATTATGCTGACAAATATTTTGAACATTTCGTATGCATTGCGGCCACAAACTTCTTAGAGGGGTGCGATTCACAACGGCAAATTGGAATAATATAACAACGCAGGTTTGGAAGTGCCATCGTCACGTGCTAGGGCACAGAGAAAGAAGAAATGATACATCACCACATTAGTGAATGAAATGCATTTTATTATAAACAATAGATCCATTTAAGAAATCCACAGGAGTTACAAAAGGTGTTTGAAATTGCGCCTACGAAACCAACACGATGAGTTCTAGTATTGGTAATTGGAGTGTCTTTTGCGAGACGGATCATATTCATCATATTCTTCTCAATGTCACGGGTACGTATCCAGCGTTCCCGATTCATGACATGTCTCCGGAAGGAACCAGTCTTACAGATAAGATGATGATGAATATGAATGTGCAGCTGATGATGATGCAGCTGTACAAATATTTAGTGACTGAGAGTATGCCCCATCGGTTATCGTCCCTGAAACTTCCTCTCAGCAATTGCACCGTTGCAGCCAAAGTGGATATATAAAATAAATATATGTATAATAAAAGAATAATACGTAAATAATAAAATATATACAGGGTGATTATAATTAAAATTTCACTTTCAAAAGGCTGTAAAAGAAAGAACCACTTGTCAGAATGACCTGATATTTCATCTGAGTATACGTCTGTACTTCGTTCCAGTTACGTACTACCTAAAAAAGATGTCTTGTGTACAGGGTCCGGTACAGAGCTTAGCTGAGTTAAGAGAAAAAACGCATTCTAATACTCACCATTAAAACACTCTGATCTATTGCAGGTGCTGTTTCCCTTTCAGCTCATAGGAGAAAACGGTGGACAGCGTTGAGGTGGACAATGAACATTCTTATGCAAGAAGTTGGAAGCCGACTCCCTTTTCTTGATGTTTTCATAAGTTTTTGGTTTTCTACGGTTGCCTAGGGACAATTAAAAGAAACCAAATTTCGATTCTACCCCTTTCCCTGTTTTTTTAGCTAGGACAGGTAAAAAACCAATTTCATTTTTGCCTTTTGGTTTCAGCTAGGGACAATTAAAAACCCTATTTTTTTTCCTATCCCATGTGACACCCTTGTCGTGGGTGGATGGGCTGAACAAGGGTCCACAACAGCAACATGTCACGTCTTTTTAAGGTAAAATGCTGAATTAATATATACACCCCAAAGCAATCGTTTTGAGCAGCATTTTATCACGAGGTACAAGCGCCATCTATTGGTCAACTTTTGAACTATTTTCTTTCATAGAATAAATTCCATTGCTTC
>BGPR01051013.1:0-10920 GCA_013235015.1 Araneus ventricosus
CCTATATTTATGTTATTGAGTTCCAAAAGCGAGGTTTGCCTCATGCCCACATTCTTCTAACATTAGATTCAGAAAGCAAAATTCGCACTAAAGATGACATTGACAAGTTTGTGAGTGCAGAACTTCCAGATCCTTGCACTGATCTTAGACTCCTCCAAATTGTGACAAAATGCATGGTACATGGCCCATGTGGAACTATAAATATAAATTCTCCATGCATGAGAGATGGACAGTGCTGCAAAAGTTTTCCGAAACAATTCAAGGATGATACAGAGGAAAATGTTAATGGATACCCTATTTATCGCAGAAGAGCCACTGAACCTGTCCAAGTAGGGAAATATGCCATCGATAACAGATGGGTTGTCCCATATAATCCTTGATTGCTTAAAAAATTTAATGCGCATATTAATGTTGAAGTTTGTGCCTCAGTTAAAAGTGTCAAATACTTATATAAATATGTATACAAAGGACATGATGCAGCCTCGGTCAAAATACAAAAAGAAGGTGCTCTGGATCATGATGAAATTTTAAGTTTTGTTGAAGGTAGGTATGTTAGTACACCTGAAGCCGTGTGGCGTTTAAATGAATTTAATTTGTCGCATAAATCCCACACTGTAGTGCGCTTAGCTGTGCATTTACCACATCAACAGCCGATTGTGTACCAAGACGGTCAAGAAGCCCAAGCAATTGAACGAGCTGCTTTAAGAAAAACAACACTAACATCATGGTTTGAACTAAACAAAAATGATCCTTCAGCTCACAACATTTCTTACTCGGATATTCCACAATATTATATGTTTGATAAGAGTACCACAAATTGGAAGAAGCGACAACGTGGTGGACAAAATGTTATTGGGAGACTGCCAGTAGTTAGTATACTGGATATTGAGAGGTACTATTTGCGGATGCTACTACTGCGCAAGTCTGGGGCCATTAGTTTTGATGATATTTTGACCATAAATGGATTAAGATGCATTACATTTCAACAAGCATGTCAGGAGTATGGACTTCTTCGAGGTGACCAGCAGTGGCATGATGCTTTGAATGACGCTGCACAATTTCAATCTCCGAGACAGTTGCGCATGCTGTTCGCAATGATTTGTGGCTTTGGAGAAGTGGAGGATGTTCCAGATTTATGGGTGAACATCAAGTTTCACTTTGTGAGGACTTTGTGCATCGTTATTCTGAGCCGACTGGACCTCACTATGCACATGCAGATATTGAGGAACTGCTTACATCCTACAATTTAAGTCTCCAAAAACTGCATCTACCAACTGTAGATTTGCCTGCAAGTGTTTTGGAGAGAGTGAACTTTGATGTTGTGGAAGAGCAGGCTAAAGCTAATAGTTATACTATGCAGTTAAATAGTGAACAGCGGAATGTTGTGGAAATCTTATTAAGTGCAGTGTACAACAACGCTGCAGATACACCCAAGTGTTATTTTTTAGATGGTCCTGCTGGGACAGGAAAAACTTTTGTTTATTCAACTTTGCTTCACACAATACATGGTAGAGGTGATGATGTTATTCCTGTTGCATCTACAGGTATTGCTGCAACTCTATTAATAAGGGGGAGAACAGCCCATTCTGTTTTTAGAATTCCAATTGATTTAAATGCAACATCTACTTGCAATTTGAAGCCTAATACAAAAGAAGCTGACATGTAACTGAAAACAAAATTAATTGTGTGGGATGAAGCACCCATGACACATGTTCATGCTTTCTTAGCTGTTGATAGACTTTTACAAGATCTCACAAAATGTAAAGAACCGTTTGGGGGCAAAGTCATTCTACTGGGTGGAGATTTTCGCCAAGTTCTTCCAGTAATTTTATGAGGTTCAAGAACATTAACTGTTGCCAGCTCCTTGAAAAAAACACGCTCTTTGGTTGAAATTTCATAAGTTATATCTGACAAAAAATATGTGTGCCCTTGAATCTGAAAGGGATTTTGGTGCTTGGTTGTTGGACATTGGAGAGAAAAAAAGTGGCTCAACGATTCAGTTGCCTTTGCAATGCTACCCTTCAATACAAGACCCTATACATCAATTGTACAGTGACATAGATTTTTCCAGTGTGACCCCACAGGAGCTTAAAGATCGAGCTGTCCTTACTGTTAATAATGAGCGATCCATGGAAATCAACAATAAAGTGTTGGAATTTATGCCGGGAAATGAAACTGTTTATAAAGCAGTTGATATGATCATGAGTGAAGATCCTCAAGATCAATTGACATTTCCTGAAGAATTTTTAAATTCTTTGACACCAACTGGTTTACCTCCATATGAGTTAAAGTTGAAAATAGGTTGCATTATAATGCTGTTGAGAAATTTAGCTCCCTCTAAAGGATTATGCAATGGTACACGTCTAATTATCACAAAATTGCAGCAAAACATTATTCAGGACAAATCCATTGATGGTACAGAGACATTTCTCACTCCCCAAATCCCTTTGATTCCATCTTGAACATGCCTTTCAAATTTAAACGTATGCAATTTCCCATTCGTTTAGCCTTTTCCATGACAATTAATAAGTCGCAAGGCCAAACTTTTGAAAAGATATGTTTGGTGCTCAATGAGCCGGTTTTTAGTCATGGACAACTCTATGTTGGCTTATCATGAGCACGATCTTTTGAATTTGTTTCTGTGGTAGCTCCAAAATGTGAAATATTTAACTGTGTTTATGAGGAAGTTTTCTGTGATTGTCAAGTGTATTTTTTTGCATTACATTTTTAATTTGTTTCAATGTTGTATATTATTTTATATCTGAGTGGATTGAATATACCTGCTTTGATACAATTTTTTTTTGTAGAGCACAATCTTCAATGTTGTATATTATTTTATATATGAATGTATTGAATATATATATATACCTGCTTTCGTACAATTTATGTTTTCGTAGAGCACGATCTTTTGAATCTGTTTCTGTGGTAGCTCCAAAATGTGAAATGTTTTCTGTGATTGATTGTCAAGTGTATTTTTTTGCATTACATTTTTAATTTGTTTCATTGTTGTATATTATTTTATATCTGAGTGGATTGAATATACCCGCTTTGATACAATTTTTTTTGTAGAGCACAATCTTCCATGTTGTATATTATTTTATATATGAATGTATTGAATATGTATATACCTGCTTTCGTACAATTTATGTTTTCGTAGAGCACGATCTTTTGAATCTGTTTCTGTGATAGCTCCAAAATATGAAATATTTAATTGTGTTTATGGGGGAGGTTCCTGATGCTTTCACTATATAAAAAACGGCCCTTTTCAGGGCCAAAAAATTTTATTCCTTCGTTATTAAGGTGAAAGCATTAAAAGGAAATCAGCTTTACTTTGTAAGTTTTATTTGAAGACAAATAAATTTTTTGAGGCTAAAAAATTTTATTCTGTGCTGATTTAAGTTAAAGCATCAGAAGCAAAATAAAGCTGATTTATATATATATATGAAGATTTTAGAATAACTTCTAGGACACACAGTGTCTTCATTATAGCGAGCGAAGCGAGCAGGGTTTGAGTAGCAAACCTGGGAGGATTGCAACGCAATCCTTCTGGGGGTTGGCGAGCTTTAGCGAGCAGGGGGCAGAGCCCCCTAGTTAGATATGTGTTTGAATTCAAGTTTCATAAAAATATTTTCATATGTTTTGGAAACATATGAGGGAGTGTTTATATATGATCAGTATATTTAAAGAATAATGCAGAGTCTTAGTAGCTTTTGTCAAAAATATTTTGCATATATGTTATCTGTTCTTATGTTGTGACATTTCATTAAACATGAAATTAAATACATTTTAACTATAAGCTAAAGTAAAACTTATTATAGCAGTTCGAGATGTAAGCCGTAACATTGGAAGACTTGGCAGTGGAATTCCCATGGTTCCCCAGCGTAAATGTGAAAATGAATTTACTGCCTTTCGTCAGACTCTGCCAATATGGAATTGCCAGGAAGAAATCATACAAGTGATATCTTGTCACCAGGTTGTTATGATTTCTGGTGAAACAGGAAGTGGAAAAACAACTCAGGTAATTATTTTAAATGCTACTGATGTAGAGCTCTCTGTAATTTTTCTCTGGGACTTAATTTATTTCAAAATGTCAGCTTTTCCTTATTGATAATCCATGATCTTCTGGAAATAATTATCAAACCATTTATTAATCGCATTTCTGTAACTGCAATTAAGATATGAAATCCTCTAATTGACCATAAAGCATCACCAGGAATGAAAATTAACAGAATTGACTGTTTGTGTCCCAGGATGGAATAGCTTGAATCTGTTTTCCAAATTGCGTGACAAAATGTTGCTCAAATAAGAAAAATGGTGTTTCTTGAGTTTCAGAGAACCTAGTCCATTCTCAGTCATAGGAAAAATCACAAATTGATATTCTTATTTCTTTCTTCCTTATCTTCTTTTGCCTAAATTGTTTTTATTAATTTTATTTATTACCATTTCCTTATAATATTCATTTGAAATAAACACTTCCAGCTTAGTGCTTGCTACTTTTTTCCGTTTGTTTTTCTTGTTATAAAGATAGATTGCTCTTTATAATAGGAATAGTAAACCTATTTTGGAATACTTTTTATTTGCCTGCTGTCCAGTGCTTATTTGGAATGTGGCTAATGATTTATGTTGTGCTTGTGAAATAGTTTTGCCGATTTATTTGCTTAACTGTATAATACTTGCTTATCAAACTTCATTTAAGTTACAGATCATATCAGTTGATGAAAATTTTCCAAAAGAATTTTTTTTAAAATGCTGTAGGTGTATTGAATTAAAAGAAAATTCTTTGACACTGTTTTTAAGGCTTTAGTCCATTTTCTTTCTCTTTTAGACAATTTTCACTATAATTTTGAAACATAGGTAAAAATGTAACTAAATCTAGATTGAAATAAGAATTTTAATTTTTAAATAGACAATGATTGTCCTAATCACCTGGTAAAAATTTCTCTAAAATCTTCTCTTTATCTGTAGACTAAATAGCTTAGAATTTATTTTTTATTTTAAAACTGCTATTGAAGTGGCAAATTTATTTATTTGTCGTGATCTGAAATCTGCTGATTTAGAAACAAGAAGGAGGAAAACTATTATGCTCTTAGTGTAATCATCAAAATGCATTATGTCTGGTTTTATATATGTCACAAGATTTCAAAGAATATCATCGTATAAAACGAATACTTTTTTATGAATATTATGGTAACTTCAATGCGAAGTGTAATAAAAATAAATTCTACCAGAAAAACCCATCTGAAATGTTCACTCATTCAACCTTCCCCACCAAAAAATGATTTAGTCTTTTGCTGTGTTGTTGAAATTAAATACTCAAGAAAGTGTACTCCTAAAATAGTAAAAGCACTTTGTTTACTGTGAATAATATTTATGATTTTCAATACCTCTTTATATATTATATTTGATGTCAGAATCCATTCATCTTCAAATTTCTGTTTTTCATATTCAGTAATAGTTATAAAAATATTGTTTGATTTAGTGTTTTGGCTTCTTGTTATTTTAAGCGTGAAAGAAGCTACCGAAGTTTGTTTAGCATATCAAATAAGAAAGGCAAATCCTCCATTTCAAATAGTGTTTTTATTTTTAAGCTTTGTGACAATCTATTTACACCACAATCAAATCATTATTCAAATTCAAAAACAACATTATCATTGAGCTTTTACACTGTTGCCAATAAAATTGCATGACGAATAAAATTAAATATAATAGTAAATAAATGTTATAAAAAAGATTTTTAGAAAAAAACTTAAATGCTGCATGAGCTATAAGCTATTCGGCCACTACAAGTGACTCTTGAAAAGGCTACATGGAGTTATTTATGGATAAATACATCATTTGGAAAGCACAATCCAGCTCTTTGAAGCATTTATCTCTAAGACTAATTGATAGTCATTGCAAAGGCAACTTTCAGTGGAAACTGTCTTGTCATTTAAAAAAAAGTATGTTGAGGTCGTATGGGGGTCAGGTTGTTAATTCATGGAATGACAACAGCTTTTCTAGAGTCAATTAACCAAGTAATGATATGCATGATGACCATTCTGGTTGCATTGATTAAGAGTTTACACTATTGGAGCATTCCAGAGGATACAATTGCTCATCTGTCCCCTCATCTGATTGTATGGAATAATAACTGTAGGAAACTTTGCAATCTTTTTTACAGTGTTTTGCACAATGTGTTCTCTAATTTTTTTGCAGTTTTCATTTATCAAGCATAATATGGCCGTGTTGACAAAGCCATTGACATTTTAGGCATAATTTTATTGGCATTTCTTTAATTTTTCATGAACTTAAACTTTAAACAAATAGTGTTTTAAAGTAAAATGAGTATACTATATAAAAAGTTGTAAAAAAATCCTTTCCAGTAATACCTCATTCATTGCTGTGAGGCCGCGGTGGCTTAGTGGTAAGGTCTCGGCTTTGGGGCCGGAGGGTTCCAGGTTCGAAACCCGATTCCACTGAAGATCCGCCGTGTATGGGGCCTGTTACACGTTAAATCATAAGTAGTACCAAACGTCCTCCCGTTGGTGTAGCGTGGAAATTTAGAGAGGCGGGTGCCAGCTCAGGTGTCGTCCTCGTCATCTGATGGTGGTTCAAAATTACGAGGTCCATCCCAAAATAGCCCTCGTGTTGCTTCAAAACGGGACGTTAATATAACTAAACTAAACCAATCATTCATTGCTGTAGGCTTTATATTAGTTGAGAAAAATGGATGTTGACAACAGAAATAATATTGTCGTCAATGAGGCTGAAGTCACTAAGTGCAAAACTAGAGATTCAAGATGTGGTCAGTTGAAACTTGATTAATTTTGAGTCATTATGATAAATAACAAAAATTATTTTACGTATTTCTAGCTCCTATGGTTAATTAACTGATGTTTAGATAACAGGTTTCTACAACAAAATAATTAATTGCAAATTCTAATTGACTGCAGTAATCTGTCAAAAGGTTTTTGTGCACTCTGAGACTTCTGCCTGAATGACGACAATATATTGGATCTTGCGAAAGAAGAAATTTGTAAAAATGAGAAAGAAAATAGTTTGCAAGAATGGCTTTCGTCTTGAAAATAGAGAGACATAAGATCAGATTACATCCCATGGGAATACCCTTCTGGGGAGGAATTCTGGGCAAAACCAAGCCTGCGATGAGACATTTCCTATTTCTGCCTTTTCGATCATGACCCAAACGGTACAACCACATCCTTCCCAGCTCCTGAGTAAGGCATAAACAAAAATCATGAGCCAAGGATTTCCAAGATCCAGAACCCAGAATGACCGGTGTATATTTAGTATATAATTTATATCTCTGGCAACCAGGAACACCATGCTGAATTTGATGTAACAATAGACTGCAAAATCACGGTCTGTACTGCATACAGTTGCACTATGGGGCACGGTAACTGTTCTTTTGCATAGCCACTTAAATTTCACTGGTCATTGTTTTACACTACTTACATTCTTTCCTTCTAATCTTCACACTATATTATATTTTCATTTAACGTTATTACACACCACCTCATAAGATCAAATAAACCTTGAAACCACAATTCTCCCAAAACCATATTGTTAGTATGTCAAAACAACAATCTGCATCACGGTAAGGTAATATAATAGACTCTCCTCAGTTTTCAATGCAAGACATCAATAGATAAAGCAAAAAGATGTGTCCAGATTCCAAACAACTGCCTCCACCATTAACAGCAAATCCTCATATATCTACAAGTCATATGCTTGTTTTTTTCTTGGAGTTGCCTACTACCAACCGATTGTAAATACGTTTGCTGACTCTTCTTGGGGAAATTATCTTGTTCAATAACAAACACAACTAAAAAAATTACAGGCAAAGCATAGCACCCACTACACAAGAGCAGGCCCATTGAAAGCTTACTACAAAAGAGCCTTCTGCTTCATCTGATGTTTTTTTCCCTGATCTGAGTTTGTGTATCTCTCAAGCAGAATTCACTATGGGTTCAACCTGATAGAAACACCAACAATCTTACCTTTTTCCAGATTACTTTTTCCATGCATCTTTACATATTTTAGTACATGTACAGAATTCAGTTCTTATATAGTCGTTACCATATAAATGAAAGTGCCAGTGATGAAGATAAAATAACGAAACATATCACAAGAACCTTAAACAATACCTGATCTTAACACTAAACTTCATCTTCGTAAACATCTCAAGGAAAAATGTTTTAATCCCAAATCCCCACAAACGAACAAAAATAATCAATTTAGTCTTTAAACAACAAACTTCAAAAATATCTATAAAACGGCAAATTCACCATAAAACATTTAATTTGTGTGTGGTAGAAGGTAATTGTAATACCTTGCAAATATATAAATTATGCCTACAGAAAAGACCTACTTACCTTTCATTAATAATAGGAGACACCACAAAAATATCAGGCAAAATAAATATGTATATCTAAAGATGTATATTGAGTTTCAGATTGAATTCTCCGAAAATCCTCAAACAATTGAAGAAACACCAGAACATCTTTTCATGAAGTTCATCCAAACAAAATTAAAAGCAAGCAAAATATAAAGGCATTTTGATAATAATAGACCAATAGCATAATCTATAACCGTTGTTCCATTTGAATATTATTTGCTTTACTACAATATAATTTTATTTACTTCCTTTTCTTGCGATATTTAGCTTTTGATTTGTATACTGAAATTAAAATTGGTGTCATTGTTTTTCTTTCAGGGATACAAAGCAAGAAAACCCCATCCTGGGTGTTTACATCGAAAGAAAATCATCATTCTCATTAATAAGAGTTAAACACGACATGAACATCGTCATATAATGCTGTACCAGTCTGGCCATTCATCACGTGCAGTTAATAGAATGTGAGTTAAAATCTTGATGCACATATTTCTTTCTATTCAATTAATAATTTCATAACAAGGTCATCAAAACGACTATAAAATTTCATCAATTCACATAGTAAATAGCTTAAAGGATTTCTCCTTCCTGTGGGAAATCGGAAACATGTCATTCCCGGAATACATCAAAATTTGAGACTGGCAATAGATCTGCTTAATATATACCATTACCAATATATCTCATTTAAATCTCATCAATCCTTCATGGATCCCATTAAAATATTTTGTTTGAAGCAACGAAGAATGACAGCCTAGCAACAAAAGTCACTACAAGATTACTACAGATGCCATGACGTTGTTCCAAAATTGTTTTAGCCTGATAATAACATTTACACGAAATACAAGATAATTACAGGTAAAAAACAAAAATTTATAAGAACTCATGCATTAGCTAAGTAAAATACAAACAAAATGCATATACCATCATACTTAAAATACCAGAAAAACATACAGAGTTCACGTTCAGCTTGTTTCCATTTACAGGAACAACCGTAAGCAGAAATTACATCTTCAGCTTCAATGATACGTTGAGGAATCTGCCCCACCAAAAGCCTTTATACGATGACTGATTTTTCTTTCAGGTGGTCAAATATCCGAAATATCAATTATTCATTCAAGTAGTCCTGCTTTCACATAGGACCCTTGTCTCTCGAGAGGACCGGTTTTCTAATTTTTTTGTACAACAAGAGAGCTCTCCAAAGTTTACGTGCCTTCGAGCAAGCGCAATATTGGACAGTGATTTTGTCTTCTCCTTCAAAAAAAAAAAGTAGTTTGTCATAACATATTTGATGGTTGAACTCGCATTTTACTGGGTAAGTAAACCAGTGATCAACAGCAACGGTAGTCATATTCCAAAATGAATAATGCAATGCCACTCAACCAACCAACATTGTCACTGCACTTTTGGATCAGAGAACACTTTTATTCTAAGGTACCTGAACAATTTAGTTATACCCAACTCTCCAAGGCAAATACTCCTTCCAAGGCAAAATGGCGCTTCTAATTCGTATGTTAGCTGATTGGCTCAAGTCTGCTACAATTGGGTAGCTCAAATTTATATTAGGAAAAAATGTCGGACACTAATAAATACCGTGCTTTTAAATACCATGATTTTATTTTTTGTAAATCTTCGTAATACAGCAAACTATTCAGCATGTTTCAGTGTCTAACCGTTCATTTTTTAACACAAACTCTCATTACATACTTGAAATTATCTGAGATTTTATCAATAATTTACACCTTGTCCATAGAATGCAAAGTATGAAAATTTTACTAGAAGTTCCTGGAAAGAAACCTTAATACTATGTTTGATTAGTTTAAAAACATATTCTTTCAAACAAAATGGCATTTAAATCTACCACAAGACATAGTAGTTATATTTCGAGGACTCAACACCCTTATATAAGTACGGTAGTGTACACCATTATAAAATACCGGGCAGCTTTTGCGTTATCTTCTGAAACAAGAAAATAACTTTTAGATTTTACAAATTTAAAAAAAAAACTGATATTAAAATAACTGCAAATATTAGATGTTTAAAAAATCTTGAGAATGCTGAAAACAGTACTGCTCTCTAGACGACGGATAATTCTATATATTTGACTAATTTCATCACGCTCTAGCAACCTTTTCTTTCTGGTAAATGCTATATTATACCTTTCAGGCTAAAGGCTGTAAAATTATACACAGTATTATCAACAACACTTACAGTGATCTAAACTGCGGCACCTAGAATATTCAAGACAAATGATTAATAAAACTCATGTGAACACTCAAATATTCAAAAATCATTCAAAAGAATGAATGCTTGGGTAGAAACAGGAAAACCGTTGCGTTTTACAGTTATTTTATTTCAGAAAAACAGGTAAGAATAAATCAATAATATAGTTCAAATAAATACGGAAAATGGCAAAAATATAATTAATCTCTGGCAACAGGTACAAAAAGACGTTTTCAACTGCGTAGTCTTAGCTTTCTGCTTTTTCCCCACCAAATGTAAAAAATAACCATCATACTTGTAACCAGCAG
>BGPR01051014.1:0-10920 GCA_013235015.1 Araneus ventricosus
CTAGTGTAAATATTAGCTTTCTTGTATTATTCAGCTCAATACAGGGAATTAATGAAAAACAAGCTTCAGTTTAAAATTTTTTTAACTATTAAGCCATTGTCATCCCAAATTAATATTTTGCCAGGTGATTTACAACAATACAAACTATTCATGGAATTAATTTGAAAATTTTAAAATATGTACTTTTTGAAAAATTTAAAATTTTAATTTAAATTTTGACAAAAGATTTTGGATACTAACCTATAGTATGTTGTATACCATTGGAAAGAGCATGCAAAATGCTGTAAAATGACACCTGTCCCAGATGAATTAGGAGAGCTCCTAGAGCAATTCAAAAACTTTCCGTTTGCTGTTTTTGGGCAAATTTTTGAAAATTTACATTGCTGTAATTCAAAAAGGAGTCAACATATCTTGATCAAATTTGGAATTTTTACAAGTCTATATCAATAGTACATCTCTGCCAAATTTCATGAAAATCCGAGATGGTGAGGTTTATAGAGTGTGTTGATTTGACATGGAATGACCCATCTGTTTCACCCAAAACATTAAATAAAAAATTTTCTAGATAAAATTTTTAAATTCATGCTTTGAGGTGCATTGAGTCACCATCAGAATTACCTGTGTGCCAAATTTCATGACTGTAAGTGCGATAGATTCGTCTGGACATTGCGCACACGCTCACAAACATTGCCTTTTATAAGTATAGATCATAGTTTAAATTGCACTATGTAGATGTTTGTATTTCTTTTGGAACATTTATATGCATTACTTAATTATCGTACATTTGAACATTATTGCAATATAAAACTTTTTTGTCCCCAACACTATTTAGTTTTCTCCAGTATTAAAAGGCAACTCACTGCATTTTACTATGTTCTTTCTTTGTAAACATGATCCTTTCATAACATTTATTTTATTTTATAAAAAAAAAGGAGCATCTCATACTTTGCATTTTATTGTGTTGCTCATTAGATATTTTTAACCCTTTGCGGCGAAGTGTGCCAGTTAATGGCACACATAATTTCACTCGCTTCTCAACCGTTAAATTCAACTATATTTGAAAATAATAGGTTTAGGTTTGGGCTAATAGTACTCCTTTTAGAATGTATATAGCAGTCTTTTGAAATTTTGTTTTAGAATAGGAATTATTAGAGATAAAGTTTGGGAAAATTCCTGGACTCGGAGATAAGAAAATTTTCAGTTCTGGATGTTTAACAATTTTAGCAAAGTTACCCGAGAATTTTGCTCCAATATTCTTGAAGTTTTAATTTATAATTTTCTGTAAGATTCAACAATAATTTTTGAGTGTATCAAGGTGGCTGTATCTAAGGGGGGGGGACCTGAAAGGGGGACGATCCTCCCTCAGAATGAAGTAAGTTTTTTTAAAAACTTTAAACCCATTCATGATGTTTTCTCATCATATTTCCAAAAAATTATTGCCTTGCGCCGCAAAGGGTTAAAATCTAATTTGCTTGTGTTCTCAAAAATAAAGATATGGAAAGTACTCTATAGTTACAACAATTCAATAAAATATTTCTTCATGTTCTATATATTCTTTCTTTAAATATACATTTAAAAATACTTTAAAATCACTATTTAAAGATACATGAACAATTTTATTTCATTAAAGCTGATTAACTTGATATTTAAAATAAAGTGATTTAAATCAGTGATTTTTTTTAAAAAATCAGTCGATTTAAATCAGTGATTTTAACTGATTTAAATCACCACAACCCTGTTTTAAACCTTTCTTTCTTTGGCAGAAAAGCAGGAATAACCAAAGTTAAGCAACTGAATTTTCCCCATCCATTGAGGAACAGAGAAGTTTTATCCCTCCTGAATTCCGTTTGTCCCCATTTCCTTCTGCTTGAGCATACACATCTACAATGCAATTTCAATCTGTCATTTTTCATAATGAGGAAATGAAGTAAGAAGGAAACTTAATATATACCACAGCACCAGTGCTGGGAAAACCATGTGTTTAAACTTTTTTAAATGCATATATGCCAACATTGGAAAGGTGGCTGACCGTAGCAAAAGGTCAGTGAGGGTGGCAGACGAGCACCTTGCACTCACAGATGGGAACAGACTTGTGTAAAAATTTTGAATTTATGATTATTTATATATTTCATCATATTTTAAGAGATCATATATTGCTATTTTTTTAAAAAAAATCTTATCTGGATAAATAATACAAGAAATATATATCACTATTATTAGAAAAATTAGAAATAATTAACATTTTTCAAAAACATGAAATGTAAAAAAAAAAAAAAATCTGAAAAATACTTCAATAAACCTGTACACTTCAAAGGCATGCATTGCACAAGATACTGATTAATACTTAATATTAATAAAAGAATGAATAAATATCTTCTGAAATTTATTTACATTTTCCAAGATACCTTATGTTATGGTAAAGAGTAGAATTAATAAATTTGCTAGGAATGATTTCTAACACCATCCCCCAGATTTAAAGTGTAAGAATAAAAAATTTTAAAACGTTAATGCCCCAAGATTTAAAAAAAATTAAACATGATACTGGGAGAGAAAAAGAGTAAATGTTATTCCAAGCATATATAAAAATTGCACTTGATTGATAAAATGACTGTGCATAAGGAGGGGAAAAAACTCATTCCCATAGAAATTTAATTCCATCCATAGTTTGCGGAGATCTTCGATAAAATCCATAGTAACCGAGAATCCGTAGCAGTTGACATGTATGTAAACGCAGAAAAAAGTTCCGCGAGATGAAAATTTCAAAATAAATAACTGAATTGAAGAAATAATTAATAAAATAAATTATTTATTTAGAAATTATTGTAGATAAATTTGAATTTTATTTTTTGAATTTAAAATTATTTTGTCAACAGATTTTACATACAAATGTCGAAAGGTCCAAAAGCAGGTGCTTGCATAACTTTATTAGAATTTATCCAATAATATTAGAATTTAACCAACTGTTAAATTAATCTGTATGATTCTATTTAGAGTTGTAAAGAAGAAATTCTGACTTGGGGAGAAAAATACAGACAGCTTCAAGGAACACCGCATCTTTACGAATGTCAAACTGAGAGAGGTTCTGCTGCCACATGTTATCTACTCAGTATATAGCATGTTTGAACAGAGGTGCAGCGATCAAGGGGTAAGAATTCCGCCTTCTTCCTTGGGGGCATAATGGAGACAAAGCATTGACGTGTACATTCAACTTTATAATGTGAAATATGATGAAAAGGCAAAAAAAAAAAAAAAAAAAATAGCATGCCCCAAGCATGTGATCATAAAGGGTGAATCATCACTTGCCCATGTGATTATTGGGGTGAAAAAAGCCATATTTTGCCTTGTGCCAATTTTACCCATCCTTTGCCACCGAGTTTAAATTAATTTAACATCTTAAAGAGAACAAGCAAGTGCAATCACATTGAAAAGTATCCCAGCACACTTATAGATATAATACCATAAATTAATAATTTTCTTTCTTTCCCAGATTCATAGAATACAAAAAGAAAGTATTGTCAAAATGTTAGACCTCGAGATTTTGAGGATTCTGCATGTTTTAGAGCTCCTGGAATTGGCTTCTCTCCACCTAAAAAATTGGAATTATGTCCGTTTGTATTTCAACTTGTTAATTCAAAAAACAAAACAGATAGAGGAATGAAATTTGCTATGAGGTCTTTAACATCAAAAATATTTAAAAGAATATTCAAAATCAGTAAACACTTTATGAGGAATTAAATTAGCACCACACAAAATAAGCTTCAAATGTGGTTTAAACACAATATGGATAAAGAATTTCGCATCACGACGCCCATGTGCTTTCTATGGGATAATTTCTAACTAACAAAACCCTTATAGAAACAACAATAATTATCCGATGCTTTATAAATACCAGTTTTTAATAATTTATCACAACAAATAAATATGAAATAATTATAAAACAATACGAAAATATAAACTTACTCTTACTTATGAAATACAGCTTCATTCCACAACTTTGAGACTCGTTATCCGGAGGACACATCTTGTTCCGGACTGGTAGAAAGAGGGAAAGCATTAGAAGTAAATGGGGGGATATAGCCAACGCCTCCTATACAGGACCGTTTCCTATATAGGAGGCGTTGGCTATATAGGAGGCGTTGATATAGCTGATCCGGAGGACAGATTTTATTCCGGCGTGTTAGAAAGACGGCTTGCTGTATGGTTACCTTCGAGAAAAACGTTTTCGCCAACAGATGGAGGATTCGTTTATTCGCCAAGAATGGGATGCAATTTTCTAATGCTTGCATCCATTTGAGTATCGGTTCTCGGGAGTAGTAGTTGCATGACGAAGCTAAGGCTTATGCAGTCGTATTCTTATTTAATAAATTGATAATAACCTAATGTAAATTGATCATGTAAACACAAAATTAAATTTTACGATTCTTATTTTTTATTGGTATGTAAATAATTATATGAATGAAAATATGCTTTGTCGAGAATGAAAAACACACGATCTTTTGCAGGGCGTTCTCTTTTTAATAAAATTACAATAAACTAATTCAATTTTATTATGTAAACATATTTAAATTTCATGCATTTTATCTTATATTGATTTGCGAAATGTAACCCTGAATGTTTGTACAGGACTTTGAAATGAAGGTTAAAAGCTATAAACAGTGCTTTCTTTCTTGCAGTATGTCTGTGATCAATTTGTTCCTTGGGAAGTATTTTAATGTCTTTTATTCGGTTTACTAACGGTAAAGAATATTAAAAATGCATTTTAGTACACCAAACATAGTTTAATTATTGTTGTTGGCAAATGTACATATAATGTATTTGTATTTTAATATTTGCATTTAATAAAACTTTTAATATGTTGCTTACAGTTTTTAGAAAGTTAGAAAAAGAAAATTAGATTAAAATTTAATTAAATGTTGATAAAATTAGTAGATTCAGTAACCAAATTTCAGTACACTTTCATAGCCAGTGAAATTTAAAATATTATTTGTGATTAAAAGTTAAGTGATCAATTATTTTGCTGTTCATTTCATTTATTCTATTTAATGAAATGTAAGGAAATATTGTGAATTTTGAAAAATTGCTTCTCTTTTCGATTACATGTATTGACTATCCCAAATTTTTCTTTGTTTCTTATATGCAGAATGTATTTATATTAATCCAAACTCCATAATGCTAATAAATTTGTTCAAAAAAGCAAGGTTCTACTTTTATAATTATATATAATAGAAGAAACTTAAAGTTCAGCTGGAATGTTATTTTTAGTTAAAACAAACTAAAATTGTTTATGAATTTAATGTAGTATTCACAGTTTATTTATTCTAAATTAATATAATGAAATTTTCAATTAATATTCTAAACAAATTTCTTGTTCTTCCATATTTAAAAGTCGTTTATTGAAAAAGTTTACATTTTCCTCTAGAAATTATCTGTCTCAATAAATGGAAAATATAATATCATATCCCGTTTTAGTTTCGTAGCAATTTTTCATGAAATGGAACAGTGATTTGTTTCCTGAACATGCATAATTACTATAATACAATAAATGTGCTTCAGTTAATTAAAACACAGGTAAAATGAAATATATTTGTTCCAATGTATAAATACATTTGAAATGTTGTTCTAACTATTTCACAATCACACTTCCAATACAACATTAAAAAAGTTTTATTCATGAATAAAATCGGTTTTTAACAAATGAAAGAAATCGCCGTTAATTGCTCCAAAAAGTGTTGTGTTGAGTTTGTAATTCTCACTTATTTTATATTAATTTAATCACGTATTTAAAAAGATATTTTTGAATGGATGCAGTACTAAATCTGAATGGAAAAAAAAAATTTAAATGGAATTTTGAATCGTATTTTACCAATTTATTTAAAATCTTGTATCAAACAATTGAAATTTTTAAAAGGTTTTCAACTATACATTGATAGTTTTTGCCTATAAGGTGTCACCAAGAACTGTTAATGAGGAAGATTTTTGCAGTTATTTTTACAATTATTACATTGGGTCTAGGTGGGGTAAAATGGGTAATCAAAATATATGGCTTACAGAACAACAGATTTTTAATTATATTTGTTTTCTTTTGAGTTGGGGTATTATAGTTAGTTGTTCTGACTTCCATTCCTCAACCGATATTTTTTTCACAGTTTCTTTATAAGTGAGTGTGGTAACACATTAAACTGAAATGGACAAGTTTATGCCATACGTTATTCAATCTAACTTTCACTTCCAGGATCTTTTTATTGAGGAATTCTTGTTATAATAATATCTTTCTCTCTTTTTTTTTGACATTTCTGCTTCGACTTGCAGCTAAGAAAAAGAAAACTCCTTTTTTTAATCTCATATTTAGAAAATGGGTATATGGTTAGGCTAAACATTCTGCATCTTGTGTAGGATAGGTACAGCATTATTTTTTCTTTAAATAAATTATTCATTTATTATAAATTTAAAATTAATGAAACATAAATATTCCATATCATAACTAGTTTTAAAAATTCCTGCACATAAAGAATAAGGAAAATTGCAGTTTTCTCTCATAAAGAGGAGCGCATAATTGTTTAATCTTTAGAACTTATGGCAAGTTGTGGTATTCAGAGTGTATAGTTAAAACTTAAAAGCAGTTCCACACAAAACACTTTCTTTGGCAGACGCTGAAAATTTGCAACCAGATGTTTCTGTTCTCTCTTGTATGCCTTCAAGTTTTCAAAACATGTCCTTGTCTCCATCCCAAGAGTGATCACAAAGCACAATTTCTTCAACATACAAAGATTTGAAATGAGCAAAAATATCACCAAAAGCTTCAAATTTCACAACTGCATACATGAATAATTCTAAGGAAAAATGTAAATGTGTACAGAAAAGTGCTGGTGGACTTTTAACAAGTGAAGATGTAATAAAAGGCTAAAAATTGAAAGAGAAAATAGCAATATAATTTCCTTTCAGAAGAAGTATCTTTAAATGATATTACTGAAAATACAACTGTGAGACTAAGTCAAACAGTAGGTGCCTGGGTAAAAGCATTTTATTGAGGGAGAAAAGCAATCCTGAATTCATTGGCAAAATTATGGCTGTTGAAGGAGATACCTATAAAATTAAATATTTGAAAAATTTAAGATGGGACACAAATTATATCAAAGATGATTCATATAAAACAAATTTTGAAGGAGCCACAATTTAATAACAGATATCATTAATTTTTTTAGGAATAACAGATATACTGAAACATATGTTGGAAGAAAAAACCCTATTTTATTTTTGCCAAATTTTCTGTTTAATTTGTGCCTTTTTAAATAAATTAATTAAAAAACTTTTTTTAGTCTGACTTTTACTGTTATTATATCACTGTATTGTAACAAATAATTTAATTTTCAATATTTGCTACTGTATCAGATTTGCATACCCATTTTCACCTGTGTGAGGTAAAATGGGTATACAAAACATATGGTTAAAAACTATCGCCTAGGAAACATATATATATATCAAATTACTTAATTTTATGCTTAATATATATAATCTTTAGAAAAATGTTTAAAAAAGTAATGTTTTGATAATACTTCTTAAGTGAAAAGCTAAAAGTAGTGTATTTTCTACCCATTTCACACCTGGCCCTATCCATGATAAAATTTGTGTGTGTGAAATAAATGCATGCCCAATGATACTATTGGTGGTAGAAACAGTAACATTGAATTTTAGGAAAGTTGAATAGCTTGAATTCCCATGAATACATGACTTAAATGCATTACTTAAATTACATTTCGTCTATAATCGTTCGAAGATTCAAGTTTATAAAATATTAATTTGTGCAGGAACCCTTACTACTTAGCTTCTCTCAAAGAGATAATTAAATTCATCTCACTTAAATGCCGACATCTCTTCAGAATTTTAACGGATTCAACTTGAATTTTTTTTATATAAGTTGCTCTATTGTATCTCGTCTGGAAGTTATAAAAAGAAAATTATGCTGCGTGTCGTTATCCGCAGTAATTAGAGTGTTAAAAAATACTCATATTTTCCTTAATATTAAACATTACTGTAAATTTTAATACAATACTTCTCAACGTATTGTTGAGGTTCTGTAAATCGTCAATAAAACTGAAGTGAAAGCTTTGCATGTTACAAGCAGAAACATGCTTGAAATTTGGATCGTTTTAAGAAACCTAATATCTTGAAATACTCATGCTATTTGCTAGAGACTTTTATAGAAGCAATAGAGCCATATTACTATAAACCATTGATAAATGGCAGAGTCAATTAGCTTTCCTGGCAGAAAGGATGAGCGAAATCTCTTTTTCTTTCATCCATTTTGTTGTTAACTCTATGGCCCTCGTGAGCTGGAATCTCCAGCGTAAAACGCATACTTACAGATCTCCCATGAACTGATTTCGAACCATAGAATATCTCGCAATTAATTGACACGTAATTGTGCAGTTTAAGAATAAGTCCATGCAACATTTTTGTATAAGTCATCAGCTGTTTAGATATCATCGCCATTAGAAACTTGTAAGGAAGTGACCAAATCTTTTTGCCACATTTTTTAAAAGTCATCTTGGACATATTCTAAATTCATTTGAAATTTAATTCATAGAAATTAATGTGCATTAATTTAAGGAGTCAAACCTTTCTGAAATTGATTCTAAGCAGAAATGGGAAACAATGTTAAGTAAAAATTGAACTTTAAATAATATTTTTGCCGAGTTTCTATGGTCTTTGCTTCTATCAGTGCATTCATCGCAAAAGATCGAACTTTCTGTGCCTTATTAAGAGAAATTCTATATTAATATCAAGATTAATCTCTAATGCTGAGGCATCATTAAGCATGTTTTCTAAGCGCCGCACTCAGATCTAGATGAATTTAGAAGCTGATAATTTTATCTATTGTGCATAAATCTCAGTAGTTGTTGATTTAAGCTACCTATTTCTTAGACTTAGTAGGCCAGTTTGGCGACATTAATGTTTCTAAGAATATCATCCATATGCAAAATCTTGAACAAATAAGAGCTAAAAGTGGACGTTGCTTTCCCAATAAAGGAATTTACTGAAACTTATTTTTAATCCTCTGGAGCATTAGCTCTTGTAATTAGAATTATTAAGTCTTTACATTTGGATTTTAATGAACTGAGAAACTTAAAGTGAGTAAGAAAAAGAAAAGTGGCTTTTTAATTTAAACTGGAGCCATCTGTCCACATTGCCATAGGCCCCGCCTTAACAGAGTAGCTCCAATTTGAAACAATTTTGATTAGACTTGATTCCCACCTAACTTGCATCAAAGCCGTCGTCATTAAGCCATTTAAAATAAATTAATTAACTTTTTTAATTCAGCATTAATTGAATTTTAGTCAATTAAATTAAAGGATATAATTTTTAATTTAATATGTTTATTACTATCTAATAACTATATTTAATTATTATTATGTATTAATTAATTAATGAATTAACATAGTTATATAATTAATTAGGAAGTCAAATAGCAGCATAAAGATTATATTAACTGACTCTTTAAAGACTTTTACTGTGCTACACTATTCATAGCTCAAATGCAAAGGAATATACAAAGTTTGGTCATAGCAAACTGAAATCCTGCATTATGTTTAGTCAGAATATTTAGAAATAATTTGTAACCCATTTAAATATAGTTAAAAAAAAAATTAGATTATATTTAGTTTAACATTTAGGTGTATAGTGTTTACGACTAAAAATCACAATCGCTTTTCAATAACTAATTAAAATAGTTTTAAGCCTTTATTTGCTGAAAGAAAAAATTAAAGTAATTTATTCAAGTTACCAATTTAAAAAAGAATTAAGAAGGGCTGCAGTTTTTTGGTAACGCTAAAGATTAGTTATTATTTTAAAAAAAAGCTCCAGCAGAGATAGTATTAAAAGAATTACACCACCGGTAAGATAAACAATGAAAAAAAAAATGAAAATAATTTTACAAGTTCCATAAAATGAGCTAAATAAAATAAATTTTTTCTATATATGTCGTTTTGCTGATTTACCAAGAGCCTTCAGTACCATCTTCAAGAAAGTCAGAACAATGACATTGAGGTCGTGACTTGATAAAAACAGATTCCCAGAAAAAACGCAATGTTGAAAGGTAACAAATCAGCAGAGTCTCTTCAGTCAAATAAAGAAAGAGCATGTATGTGACTGTCTTTTGTGCCAGTTCCACAAGACTGACCTCTGAGCCTAGACTTACCAAATTTGGCACAAATATATTATGAAGGATGAAGTGCGCCTCAAGAGATCCTTTAAAAATATTTAAAATAAAATTAAGCAAGAATATGATTATGTTTAAGCATAAAAACAAAAATAATATTGTGACACGAAAAGCTTTACATACACCCTTCTTGTATTGCAAAAATATATCTTTCAAATCTAATATACCAGCTCCATTATTTGTTGAATATTTCTTTTAAATTTGAAAAATTCTTTCCAAAGCTTTAATATGATTAACAATAGTCTTACAAGATTGTAATGAAATTCGAGATCAATTTCATAGTTAAACTCATTTAAATCTAATGATTTCTTACAGTTAAAAAAGGAGATAAAAAAAAAAATTATTTTGTTTTGATTATAGTAATAATGTAAAAACCTTCTATTGTTTGAATAAATAAAGTCCATTTTTTCTTGCTCTGCTAATTTTTTTTAAAATCTGATTTTTTTTACATCAACCAATTTACTTTTTCTGATAGATTTCTTTTATTTTTATAAGTTTAAATTTTAACTATGAATTTAAATCTATTTTTTCACTTAAGGCAGGATAATCCTCTCTGGAAGTTTTGACATTTGTTTATTTCTTATAATTAAGTAAACAATCATGTTGTAAATTAGTTAATATTGATGTAATAATTGCGAGTTTAATCTGAATAAAACCATCTCTTGTAATGATCAAAACGTGAGCAATGTAACTGAACGAAGTCG
>BGPR01051015.1:0-10920 GCA_013235015.1 Araneus ventricosus
TCAAAGGGAAATCAGAAGTGGATCCTCGGCACGGAAGTTCTCTGCACTAAAAATAAACAAGTCAGAAAACTCGACCATAAATTTTGAAATTCTTTATAATTGTATCAAACGTTTAATAGATACTTTTACAATCATTATCGCACCTTTTAAAGAAATCCTTAACTTTGATTTTTTATTTTTTGATAGTTTTAATTGCTTATTTTGAAAAGAATATGTTTTTTATTCTCCTTTCATTTGTTAAAGCTGGTAATTGAATGTGTTAATTGTTTTTTGACTATAGTTATAATTTGTTAGCGTACTACTCAACTCCTGGTTGCTAAGATACTCTCGCATACGTTTGTTTTATTTAAGGCGACAAGGGACCTTAAAAATCATTTCTTAAAATTTTTTAACTAAAGTGTGCAGGTATCAATAGGTGCATTATATAAGAAAACCCAAAAAATTTGATTTCTTAGTTTTGGGTATGGATCTAATGTTTAATAACAAATAATGGCCTTTATGATAAATGTTCTAGGAGCTCCAATTTTATATAAGTATAAAAACATATATGGAGAATAATTTAATTAGTCTAGTAGTGTTTATTAGTCTTTTATTTCTTATATATTTCGTATATGAAAAAGTAAAAAGATTCTATCTTCGTAGAATTAGGGGAAAAAAATTAGTTAACATTTTATCACTTGGTGTTACTGCGCCATTATCTAAGAAGACGTTTAGAGATTTTTTTTTTATTACTGAAGGACAACTTAATAGTTCATTTGAAATTACTTCAGTTTAGTTGTCGAAATTCAATATTTATTAAAAATTCTTTTTTTCTTTCAAAATACCGTTTAAAGGAACTTGATTATTTTTTTTCCAAGATTGCACTAGGAGGTGGTATGCTCCGTGAAAACCCAAAAATGAAGCGTCTATAAGAACGGTATTTAGAAGGAAAAAAGACTACATTCCAAATTAAATTTCTGCAGCCTTTATAGTTAAATTAAAAAAACTTAATTTACTATTATATTTTGTTCCCGTAATAAAAAATAATCTGCGAAAGTCCCATCAGATAATGGCGTAGAGCCACCTATTCAGCCCTTTTGTTTTCAGTTTTCAGAAAGCGAATTACCGTTACTGCATGCTAGGAGAACTTTGTTTCGTTTGAAACTATAGAACCGGCTATGGGATCTTCTCAACAGACAAACTTCAATTAGAACAAACCTGTGCACTATTAAAATCGCAGATTATTTTTTTATGTTGTTATTTTTGATATAGTTAAGAAGATGAATTTCTTGAAGCCACCTGCCTAATTCAGTACTCAACAAAGTCTCCAGAATACTTTTTAGTAGTTGTGTTAGAATGAATGTTCCAGACGGAAAATTGTTAATGATAATTTAATTTTAACCTGCACAGTTTTAAAAATAACAGACATTTCGTACACACCCAAAATGCCTAACAATATTCTTACATTCTTCTTTAGTTAATTTTGCTCATATCTCTCATAGCTAAGTTTTTCTTTTTTTGGCTTCGGTCAGTGCCTCTTCTTCGGAGCATCTCTTGCTAGGATCATTCGTTTCATCCAGAAGGTGGAAGAACCTTGCCCATTTTCGCGTCTTAAGCTTCATCGGCCCTTCTCCAAACAATGTTAGGCGTCTCGTAAAAGCCTCCTTTAGTTTCTCCCTGTCTTCTTGGGAAAGACTGGCCTCTCGAAGGCACACTTCCACAACATCCCATTTGCCCATGTATATCCAAATGTAAAAATAATCTAAAGCAGGCTGACTAAATACAAGTCTTTCTCTGGCTGCAGTATCTACACTTTTAAAAAATATTTCGATAGCTTTTATATTTTCTGAGTTAAAAATCCCTTCAAAATACGAATCGAACCCACATTGTCTATCCACAAAGCGTTTCCAAACATCGAGAGGAATGCAATTAAAAAATTCTTGAAATAATTTTAGACAATGGTAACCTGAATCTGTAAACCCTACATATATGCACCACAGCACATCGTCGTAGTGTGTTTCAGGAAGAAAATCCATGATAAGGTCTGCATTCTCCGAGAATATGTCTTGCAATGGCCAAACCAGAATCCATTCCAAAATGTCGCAAAAATGTTCTTGAAAAATTCGCATCTGTTGGTCAGGAGCCATGACAGACAGCAAATAACTTAACAGTTCAGAAAATTTATCCATTGGAAATTCCTTATCCGCATAATTTCGTGTGGTATATTGATATGTTAGTAGGGCTCTGATTGTACTCATTAAAGACGCTTCTTTCTCTTCATGTGTTAATTTCTGAAAAAAATATTCAGCAGCCGTTTTATTACCTCTCTCTGCTGAACACTGAAAGGCATACTGATGAAAGGAGATTTGGTCTCTTCTGTACGATCTAGTCAAATCATCCAGGTTAGATTCTTGTCCTTTAATAATGTAAGGCCACCAAAACTCCAGCCCCGTCCCTCCGCTTTGCAAACGACGGTCTTTTTTGCTGTAAAAATGCCTTTTATTCTCTTTAGGGAGTTCTTTCCAAAGCATTCGGATGTAATCTTCCATGCAAAATAAACAAGCAAGCCTATATCGTTTCAGAATATCCATATCATCAGAACGTATGAGTTCTTCCGCTGTTTTTTGGTAGTCTACTGCCCCTGCTGTAGTCCATTGAAGTTTCTCTAAAATAGGTGCATCGAAGTGAATCTCTTCTCCACTATTGTAGTGTAAATATTTTTCGAGAAATTCTCTCCATAATCTAATCTGCCTACCCATTGGTCTCACTATATCAGTCAAAAGCACCGTTAGTGACTTGGGTAGCCCAAGTTTCGAGATTTCATCCGTAAGTTTATCTTCAACGGTTTCTCGCCAAACTTTTTCTAAGTAGTCATCGAAGGGAAAATTCGTGCTATGGTAATTACTAATCGACGCCAAAATAGTTGATTCCTTAAACAAAACAGCAACCAGTCTTCTGATAGCCATATCCTTAAGCGACACCGGATTGTAGTTCAGGTGCGCCATTATAATCGGCAATGTAAACTTTTATCGCCTGATATTTGCCTGTAATGTAGAAGAAATGCGATTAACGACCTTCTTTCGACGAATCATCTTGCATATAGAATGCAACAAGGGCTACTACAGTCTGTCCACCACCAGAACTTTGGCCGCCAAATTGGCTAGTTTATGGCGGTTGCTATAGAAACCGGTTATTATAGGAAGAATCAATTTCTTGTAGGTAAAAGTTCATTCAAACGTGTTCTGCCGCAAACTGGCGCCAAGAATAAAAAATTCCGACTTCCGTTGGATTCCTTCTATTCCAAATGGATCTTCCCAAGCATAACAATTTGCCATAGCGACCGCCGTAAACTAGATAATTTGGCGGCGACACTTCTCGTGGTGGACAGACAGTATGACTTTATTTAAAAATCTGGAAAGCTACCTGGAGTACTTCAGACATAATTTTAATAATTCAGGATTCAATTGTGAATACACATACATGCAAACACGCATTTTCAAGCAATTTAATCAGCGAATATTATTATTAGATTTCACTTTACACTGCATCAATTCATAAAGTAGCATACTTTTCAGATGTTTCAACATAAAAAAAATAACTTATTTGTTTGTTTATTTTGAAGGGGCGTGTGATTTAATTTTGAAAATAACTAAGATTTTTTTTCTCCACTATGATCAGCAAGAAATTTTGATGTAGACAATTGCTTGTTACGTTCAGTTGCGGACTGAGTCTGAAAATATTAATTGCAGTTAACAGTGAAATCATTAGAATGAACTGATAAAAATTCAAAAAATACAATAATGTCATCTGTAATTTTTGAAATATACGAACTGCCTATGGTGATCCTCTCTCCTCCCTTAACTAAAGAACGGCGAAGGCTGTAGTCATAAATGTGGTATCTAGGAATAGTAAAGTAGCTCTGCGCTACGCAGTGAGGACATTTACAGCGCTCTCTAGCGACAAAATTCGGAATAAGCATTCTTAACTCAAAAGCTGTATGAGTAATGAGAATAAAAGGCAATTCCAAATTGTAAAGCATCATCCATTTTGTACGAAAAGACACTTTGCATACATTAGAGTTAAGAATAATATCACAAAGACAGCATTTACTTTGCATCAAAGAACAATTGAGCCTATACCTATCATAAGCTTATTTAAACTTTTTACTGCCACAAAGCTTATCTGGACTGCAAATACTTAAGTCGACGTTTAGAATTTTCTATCTCCCAGTAATGGGCTCTCTACATCTTTGCACGTTCTTTTCTCGAAAAGTATGTGGTATCACCTCTCCATACTTTCTTTGTAAGTTTGGTTGATGTTAAAATATAGATTACGAAAATTCTTATTTATCGATTCGAGTTTAAAGATCTGTGTTTGGCATGGTCGTAAAGCTCCAAACTCAATATAGAAAAATTAAACTGAATTAGAATGTAAGTTATGGATACTTTCGGAGAAAACAGCTTCTGGACTGACCTTCCATACTTCCCGTCGAGCGGCACCGTGATTCTTTTGACCAAACAGGGGTGCTAATTTCTTCTCATTCTGTGAGTGTGAATTGCTACCCATGCGGTTAAACAGATGAACGTTTTTTCCGATAAACTACTCGTTTAGTTTGGTTATAATAATGTCCCGTTTCGAAACAGCACAAGGTATAATTTGGGACCGACTTTGTAAGTTTGAAGCACGGTCAAATGATGAGGGCACCCCTTCTCCAAACTCCCGAAGCACACCAGCGGGAGGACGTTTTGCCCCTACGTATGATTTAGCGTGCAGTCATCCCAATGCGTGACGGATCGTCAGTGGATTCAGAATTCGAACCTGTAACCCTCCGGCACCGAGGCCGACACCTTACCATTAGGCTACAGGGCCTCGGATACAGGGCTCTTTACAATGATCGAATGAATCATAAAACGTTCCACTCAATGGTACAAGACTAATGAATAAATAATTTTAAAAGCTTAAATATATAAATTAACATTTCTTAAAGCAGAAAAGTACACTTTGGAAAAATTTCTTTTGATGATTGAATGTTGTCTTATTATTCTAGTATATTCCGTTAAGCAGCCGAAAGCTGGTTGTTACTTATCAGTCAATAAGCTAATTCATGAATAACACACTATTGTCATAAAAGTTTTTTGTCTAGTTTTAGTAAAACGGTTATGCGGCTACGTCATAAATCAACTTCAGCGTCATCTAGCGGTAAAATTCGGAGTTAACGCTTTTATCTCGTTAAAGATGAAAGATAGAGGTATAAAGTAAATCCCAAATTTGTAGAACATTGTCTGTTTTAAGCGTGTTTTTTAGGCTCCATTTCTAGAGCTGTGGCGTCACGAATAGACTGCATGCCACTCAAAAGCCACCTTTGGTTAATCCAGAGCGAATTCTGTGCTCAGCACTACTGCCAAAATATGGCAAGAGAGCTTACTCGTGGTGCAGAATTATCATGTATCCCTTAAAGGTCTAGTCTATGTTCCTTGCAGACGTAATTTGGGCAGACTAGACATGCCTTTCGCGTAATGACATGTGTAATGTGCAATTGACAGAGAACCCATTACTAGGCGATAGAAAATTCAAGTGGTGCTATGGAAGCTCGGCATCAAGTACGCTGATTGGTTAATGCCTGGTGCGGCATTTTCAATAGCAGGTTGATCTGGTCTGCATTTTAATCAATTATTATAGTTCAGGTGTGCTTTGTAGCAAGAAGGATAAAAGAGATCCATGACAAGTAATTACTCCATTCTTCCACCTTTCGTGACGACACAGTTTTGGAAATCGGTGAAAAACAAATACCTGTCACATACGTTCTGCTTCAGACATTAATTTACGATATTCATTTTTTTTTTTATCCTGACACAGTTTTGGAGATAAAAACGCTAAATGCGTATTTCGCTGCTGGATACCGCTGTAATCGTTCCTCCCGCGTAGAGCATTCGTACTTTCTTATAAACTAGACACAATCTTTATGACTCTAGCCATCGCCGTTCTGAAATTAAAGGGATTATGGTGCACAGATGCACTATGTAATGGCATATCTCTGTACATACTTTCAAAAACCATAGAACCGTTGAGTCCAGCCACTGCTTTACCCTTTATAGAATGATTTTATCATGATCAGGTAAGCACCCTAAGCGCATAAATCTAAGAAAAGACATGAGTTTCCAATTTCCCTTTTCAGAAATGTGCCCTTTTCGTTAAATTACATGATTTTTTATCCCTTTCTAATAATTTAAGTTTCCCAAAGAAAAAGACCTTTTTCTCGTACATTAGAAGATGAGTGAATTCACTAGTTACGAAATTTTTACGTTAGCTTTACGACAGTAAAATCTAAGGAAAAAAAGGAAGTATTGGTCATCTACAAAGTAGGTGCTTTCACTACATTTTGCCTAAGGAATGCAATGAATATGCAAATAGAAATGCCGCATCTTCTTCAGCAATGCCGGAGTCTCAGAGAGCTTTAAAAATCTAAATGCTATCTGCTGCCCGTTTCTGCACAGAAAAAGTTGCATGTTTGTAAAATAACATTCGTTTGCTTGGTTTAGAAAAGGTGCAAGGAACTTGCTTTGGATCGGTTCTTCTCTTTCTCTCTCTCTCTCTCTCTCAAACACACATATCCTGGGGCGCACATTCTTTTATGCGCTGGTGAACCTACTTACAATCAGGCAAGCTGACAACCTGGCCAGATTAGCCAATAATCATTTGGCTATCAAACAATGCACTGAAGCAGGTTATGGTTAGATCGCCAAATGGATTGCCATATTGGCGAAAAAGTCGAGGGCACATTAAACTAGATTTCAACCGAAAGTTGTTCGCATTTACTCTAATATTATCTTGATTACGAAAGTTTGAGGATAAATCCAAATTTAAGAACAGCAACTGTTTTTATCCCCCAACACTGTCGTTTTGGAAACATTGAAGAGGTACCTATTATATGGACGAGTTTTCTACATTGTTTATTTACTTTTAAGTTGGATTTCCGCCACAATTACGAACTTCCTATTGTCACTTTTTGGCGACTTCTGAGGCTTGTTTGGCGTTTAAAGTTTTAATCATACGGTTTAAATAATCGCTGGCGGTTAAATTTTTAAACAAACGATTTAGCTAATTACAATCTTTCTGTTTAGAATTCAGCCATTTTAAAAGTTTTTTTTTTTGTTATAGAAAGTGATTTAAAAAGAAAGGATTACAGAATCTCAAACAACACAGAATTCAACGCTTTGTGAACTAGAGAAATAAATGATTAGAAGTTGACGCTTGATACAATATCCAAATAGATTTAGCGATTGCTTTAATCAGAGGATTACTGGAAAACAGTCTGTGAATCTAAAGTAAGCAAACCAGAAAACTCGTCCATAAACAATTAAAACTATATTTCAAATTGCTGCAATATTATTTTTGAAAATAAAAGGAAAATGAAACACTTTAGAAACTCAAGGTGTTTTGTGTTCGGACATAATCATATTAGCACAAAATATTTTACGATATCTCCACGATGGTGCTGCAATATTCTGAACGGCTCACAACATCGTAAAGATATCGTATGCATATTGTAGGGCATCTTGTACTAATAGGGAACGAACTATTCGTATTCCAAATATTTTGTGTACCAATATAACTCATTAAAATTTATTACTTTACATTTTATCAAATAATAATACATTTAAAAAGAATGTTAAAATGTTTATAAATACCAAAAGTTCATTACCTCAGAATTACTTTCTATTTTTCGACATATTGAAAATTAATAGTAATTTACTAACATTTGAAAATGATTAATCGAAAAAATTGTTTACTTCTAACTTAAAAAGAAAATAATTATCTGCTGCCAATTTTAGCTTATAAATTTAATCAGGCATACTGATATTCAGTATGGAAATAAATATTTATATAAGGATGAGTTTTCTGTTTGTTCTATTTATTTGGGAATGTCCGACCAAAAGCGACTGACTTCCGGTATAATTCCCATATGGAAACTGTAGTGATCCTCGGCACGAAAGTTTCTGCACCAAAAAATAAACAACAAGACAGAAAACTGACCATAAATTTTGAAATTCTTTTTATAATTGTATCAAACGTTTAATAGATACATTTACACCACATCGCACCTTTTGAAATCCTTGCAATTGATTTTTATTTTCTTTTGATAATAATTATTTGAAAAGAATATGTTTTTTATTCACTTCATTTGTTAAAAGCTGGTAAATTGAATGTGTGTTAATTATTTTTAATTCATAGTTATAATTTGTTAGCGTACTGGCCTAACTCCTGGTTGGCAGATACTCCTCGCATACATTGCTTGTTTATTTAATATGACAAGGAATCTTAAAAAATCATTTCCCTTCAAATTTCAAAGTTTGCAGGCATCACAGGGAGCACTATGGATAAGGAACTCCACAAAATTTTATTTCAGAAGTGGGTAATGCAAATGTTTAATAATACTAATGGCCTTTATTATAAAATGTTCCAGGAGCTCCAGGCCTTAAGTCTAAATTTAGGAAATTTGTTGTAATAAAAACATATATGGAGAAGAATTCTTTACATCTATGAATTTGTCTTGTATTAAACCTACAAATTTTCTTCCATAAGGAAATAATGGATATATTTTGTCCGAAATCTAATACTTAGAGTTATTTTGTGTGTACATTTTAAAATTTCTTTTGAAACAATGAAAAAATAACATAAAATTAATTTCGTTCAGTATGGGTCAAGTAGTAATCCACAAAAAAACTAGGATTTTGAGTGATTTGGGGCGCCTGAAACGTTTACAAAGTATTAGTTAATCTGTTATTATTAAAAATTACATCTACAAACATAACCTCGGACATAAATAAATACATTGCAGTGAAATTTTTTGTGTGTTGTTTTTATATAGTGTCTCCCATTAATGTCTGCAAGATTTCAAATTACTTAGGTTTGAAAATATTTTTAAAAAATTATTTAATTAGATCCCTACGCCTTTAATTCAAAATACCCATCCCATCTTGTTCATAATGTAACCAAAGATAAATAAAAGTTTAATTCTTAAAATCATCGTTTATATTGTGCAATTTGGTGCAGAATTATTTGTGAGATGTATGTTGATCTTGATTACTCATTTCAAAAAAGAAGTAATTTTGGTTGATACACTAAGATAATATAATTAAGTTTCTGCTTTATAGCTTTTGTAACGGAAAATTGAAGTGAAGGATGCTCAAGCTTATGTTCTGCCCATGCTAAGAATTCTGGGTTACACTTCCAGCTCGCATTGATTACTCATTTAAAAAGAAGCATTTTTGTTGATGATATACTAAGATAAGGTTGCTCTGCTTTATAGCTTCTGTGTAATCAACGAAAAATCTGGAGTGAAGGATGTGCTCAAGCTTTCTATGTTCGCCCATGCCATGAATTGCATTACCTGTTTCATTACTACTCATTTCAAAAAGAAGCATTTCATAGTTGATATACTAAGATAAGTTATACTAAGTTTCCAGTTTTATAGCTTTGTACCTCAACGAAAATCTGAAGTGAAGGATGCCTGCTTTATGTCTGCCCACGCTAAGAATTTGCTTCATTCAGTGAAATAATTTAGTTAAATTGACAACAAAGAGATTTGTGCTGCATTTCATGCCAAGAGAATCACAATAAAAACTATTCTACCTTACACGCCAGAACAAAATGCGCCAGTGAACTTGAGATGCACACCATTATAAAAAATGGCCAGAACGTTCAAGTACTCAAACCTGACCTCAATAATCCCATGCAATGTGGGCTGAACTACTTACAGATGTATATATGAAATAACGCAAGTCGTCAGTGAAGGTAAAAGGTCAAGGTGAACTATGATGAAGAAGAAGTCATTTGAAATATTTGAGAATACTAGTTCATTTGCTATGCTAATTTTCTCCACTGGGTGAAGAAATGGACAAGAAAGCTGTCGGCATATCTTGTAGAGGATAAGACGGTGTGAGGCATTACAGGAATTTTATTTTAAAAAGAAGAGAATTGAGTGATTTTATTCAGAGAGACAGCATTTTCAAGATAAAACTCTAGTAGATACCAACTGAGGTTGAAAGGACCTTTCGGCGAGGAAAGACGTTGAGAGGAAATTGAGAAAAGTGAACCTAAGCAAGCGATGCTGAAGATGACTCAGATGAAAACAGAACCAAAAAATATCGAGGACACTGAAGAGGATAAATGGGTGAAATTAAATTCTATGACAGAAAATTGGAGAAATGGTTCTCTGTTATAAACCTAGCATGTTTTGAGAACTATATCAAGGAAGCTAACTATTTGTTTGCGAAACTGATAATCCAGGAACATTTAAGAGGCAGTTAATAACAAAGAAAGTGCTAATTGGAAGAAACCATGGAGAGGAAATGACTTCCTCTCTGTCTCAAGGCTTTGTGGTAATGTAACTATAACCCGACGCTGTTTCAGGTCTATATTTTTCATATGCCTGGCTCATTTCTTCTAACAAATATTGTCACTAGTATTCCTCAACAACTGTAAATATCCCTTTCAACCAGCCTTTATTGCATTATAAATAGTTTAGTTTGAAAACGTTATAGTTTTGAAAAGAGTATTTAGGATTTAAACTTTGAAATCAATACGTGTATATATGTAGAATTATCCCATGTTGATTAACAATATAAAAATTCAAAATCTTTAGGACAAAAAATAACCAAAATATACAGTCGTAAAATATTAAAAAATTGGATTCATATTTCTTTTTGTCCAAAAGACAGAAAAAAAATGAAGAAGTTTCTAGGTGAATTGTCAAAGAAAATAAACTCTTTTATCTGGAAACCCAAGTTCCTTGGTAATAAGGTCTGTAAGAATAATATATGCGAAGAAATAAAAAATAATAAAAATGCGAGAACTACAAATTAAATATCAACACGTGAATAATAATGGACAGTTAGAAGAAAATTGGAAAAGTGGTAATACGTAACTGAACAAGGTCGA